>BGPR01000525.1:172544-191612 GCA_013235015.1 Araneus ventricosus
TTTTAAATATCTCACTCTTACCGTTTTAATAATTTAATTAGAAAACTGTCCGCAATTTCCTTCCGGTCTTCTGCGGCGGTTTAGACCAACGTGGCCTGGCATCTGTGCGGGTCGGAGAGGTCAGTCTCCGAGGGTGTCTTTTCTTATGTTCTAGAATATTCTGACGGTCTGCTGTTGATGTAAAAGGAAGTAATAATTTTTAGCATTTTTTTTTTCCTTGGGTGCTTTCGTGCTACTTGTGATAATTTTTGTTTATGCAGCCGTTTTTATGAATTTTGAAGATTCTAATCTATACTTATAAAAGGCAATGTTTGCGTGTGTGTGCTATGTCCAGACGAGTCTATAGCACTTACAGCCATGAAATTTAGCACACAGGTAGACGTAATGGCGTCGATGCACCTCGAAGCCAGAATTTTAAAATTTAATCTAGAAAATTTTTTAATTAATGTTTTATGTTGCTTTGGGTCATTTTTGGCACGTTTACGGCTGTAGTGTCTTTTCTAATGATCGTTGAAAAACAATCAATGCACCATCGGATAGAACAATTTTCGTTGTAGTGAAATTTGTTTTGAGCTTCAAACGTAATTGACAGAATTTTGAGAAATTTTTAAAAAGTCAGTTTTGCAGTCGAAATTTAATTTTTGTTTTTAAATTTGCTGCAACCGACGATTATTAAATAAGTCACTTTTATGGTAATTTTTGATAAGGATTTCTTCAAATTCTCGCACCTGACGTTCTAACAACTGTAATTTTCGGGGGTTTTTTCAGCTTATAATTGGAACTTTTCTGTCGGACAAGGTTAAAATATCTTATTCCGTTTTTTTTTAATTAATTTTTCCCTTATCAGTTCAGTTTTTTTGCTAGCGAGATTCGACAGCGAGAGTTTCTCCGGACGATCCCAGAATGCATTGTTGCTTCCTGACAGGAGGTGACGTAATATGCTTTCATTCCCAGCATGCATTTCTACAATCCGATTCCTTCCGGTGACGTCATTACATTCGCATCATTGTCGAGAGGAAAAATAGAAGGGAAAATCAATGTGTATCTTTTGTTTTGATTTTGTTTTCAAAATTTTTTTGTGATTGTAGGCATTCCCCACCCCCATTTTGTCGAAGTTCTTATTCCACTGGTTACGCCGTGCGCGTACTGTTAGTAGTTAATATTCAAACAGATTCGTATGAAATTATTTGTTTTGGAAGGGAGACAAGATAAGCGCTTTGGTTTAAACTTGAAATACATTGTCATAGAAAAACCATTTGAAATAATTAAAATTCTTACGAAAGTTATGCATCGAATTATGCAATGAAGATTTTTCTTATAATTAACCTCTTGCATTCTTATGTTGAGTCCAACTCCGCCTTATTTAATAATTTTGATATTCCTGTTGGAATTTAATAGGTATAAAACTCGGACGTAAAAAATATTGCAGATTGAATTTTAGGAATTAAATCAAGAAAAAAATTATTTGAGCTCTTGAAGCACCAAAATACAAGCTCTTAAACTATCAGTTGAATAATTAGACATTTGCTTAATTTTCCGTGTACAAAAAGGGTAAAACTCAGAAGGCTAGTTGGTTATCACTACTTTAAGATTCGAATGTTTGAAAATGACTGATGGTAACGTCTTCAAAATGGTGAGCACGTTCAAAATTACTAGGTCCACCTCAAATTAGCATTCTTTTTGCTAAAAAACGGAACATTAATATAATTAAAACTCGCTATAGTGATTGCTCTATGGCTTATTACGTTTATCCCCTTTACGCAAGTGACCATACCTTCCTAATCAGCGGGGACCGACTCAAATTTCGACAGTTTGTCCCGGATTGTGTCCAGAATTTGAATTGAACATCTTGGAGTTTGCTTGTAAATAAATTGCTCTTATCAAACTGAATAAATCGTATTTAATTTTTTAAATAATTTTAAATTAGAGTAAAAGTGAATTATCCTTTCCAACTTTTATTATACGTGTAAAGTGTTCCGGACACCAGATGTCTCGGATTAATTCCGATTTTCGAGTTTGTCCTTGTTTGAAAGAAAGCCTCGAGTTTCAATCAAGTATCCCTGAAATTTCCGTTTTGTATTCATTAGTAAATAAATCACATTAAAAAAACCCTTCTAGATTTATAAACTTCACAAATGAATTTCTGAATAGAATACATAGCGAAATATGATGTGTGCGGATTAATCAGTCTGAAGAAAAAATTGTAAAAGTTTTTACAAAATATATTTATGCTTTTTATGTCGTCCTACTTTTATTGAAATCTTTTTCGTGATTAGCTACTTCATGGCCATTATATGTATTTTTTATTTCATTCTATGTTTTTATAAATTATCGTGTGTTTTGTCCATTACCGCCTTTTCCTAGCCAGAGCACTCTTTGCGTTCTAAAAACACTTGTACTCTTGCGTTCTAAAACGTCACGGATTTCATTTCAGAAAATGCAGTAACTTTACTCATAAACAAAATAAATTGTATTTTTGTGGTTACTATTTTATCCGAACTGGCAAATTCCAAGGACTATTTATCGATAATCTTTAAGGGCCCAATATCATTTCAAGTGTTCTAAAATACTGTTCAGCAACGGATTCCGAGACTACCACTTTTGGACGATTTCACACCGGAAAGGGGTGTCGGGCAATGAGTCATGAGCGTATTTCCGGAGTTCCTTGTTAGATCACGCTCAGTAAAATGTAAATATCACCCTTCCATTCTTCACTTCCCCCTATTTTGATGAAAATGACTCAGTCCGGCGCATGCGCAAAAGTGTGGAGGGTTTCCGAATCCGTTGCTATACAATAACTTGGTCCGCATAGCTTTTTATCTCAAGAAACCCCATTCTTACTACATGAAGTGTACCTAATATTTTCAGCTGGAAAATTTAGCTTAGTCATTGCCAGATTCCTTGAAATCTAGTATTCGTTTGCCTGTTACTCATAAGCAGGTACTGTTGGCAATATAGGGAAATTATAGACAAAATGTAGTCGTTTTATTTTATGAACTTACACATAATTTATTAATTTATAGATAACTATATTTAAAAAAATTTTAAATGTCTACTTCATAATTGAAAGTTCTATAAGAAAACAAAATTCATTATAATCAAGATTATGCAGGCATTATTTTAAATGTAGAGGCGAAGGAATAGATCCGACTCGATTTCATAATCTGATGCGTTTCTTATCCACGATCAATAGCGTAGGGGTGCTGCAACGTTCTACACTGCCTACTAATGATTTCTACATATCTTAAATTAGGACCTTTTAAACTAATATTAATAGTTTAATACTTAATTAATGAATTTATTATTAATTTTTTGACTCCAAATTATTTTTAGTAAATTTTTAATTTAGAAATTGCTAATTTTTAACTAACAATAAATAAGAATTTTTGAAATGATTTTTCAGTTATTTTTGCTACGTCCAAGTTAACTCCAAGTTAAAATAAATACATATAGGGATAAAGGTATTTATAGATATTAACAAAACTACTTAAAATAAAATCGACTCTTCTAGTTTTATTTCGAGCGAAATGATCAATAACTTTTCCAAA
This sequence comes from Araneus ventricosus, assembly GCA_013235015.1. Taxonomy (NCBI): domain Eukaryota; kingdom Metazoa; phylum Arthropoda; class Arachnida; order Araneae; family Araneidae; genus Araneus; species Araneus ventricosus. The sequence goes on from BGPR01000525.1 coordinate 176,093, forward strand.
ATATTGGTATGACCATTAAATGACATGAAGACACTCACGGACAGGCAAAAACAGAATTTCTTTGATGGATATCGTCTGAAATTTGCTAGATTCACGAATTTGGTGTTGAGACCTCATCCCACCTTTCATCCATTTAGCCATTTAGGGATGCTACTGTACTTTTAGAATGATTTGATTTACATTTCATTAATAAGCCCGTGGCCTTCCTGCCTGATGATAAACTGAGCAGAAACCAAAACTTCACGAAATTCAAATTTCGGTAAATCTTTTACAACCAGAATAATAATTCAGAAATACTGAAAAGCTCATTTAAATAAAAGTACATTTTATACTCCTTTTTTGCCATAATATATTACTTATTAAATAGGGCTAAAAAACAATCAACAGAAAAAATAAAATAAATTTAAAAAGGAATATTAACAAATTATACTAGAACATAAAAAAACTAAAATTATTTTTATTTATAAACAATACAATTTATAGATTAAAATTAGAAAGAGAAAAATATGAATACTTATTAAATAATCAGTGAATATATGCATTTTATAATGCCGCTTTCAGTGTCACTACCAAGAGAATTTAATAAGCAATTTGGATTAACTGTAATACTTCTCGACAGAACAAAAATATATACATTGAAGCAATTCCACTTGTATGAATCCTCCGATACAAGTGAAAATTGGTATTATTCACGTCTGATTTGCTGACAATGAGCGCATATACAGGTGTTGCAAACATACAATGAAAATCGTCGATAAAAAAAACTCAGAAAAAATATATAAGAAGCCCCTGTATTCACAAAAACGAAACAAAATATTAAAGAAAAAGATCTATAACATAGCAGGCGGGGAAAAAAAGTCAGACGAAAGGTGAAATCTGGCGTGAACGAAGAAAAGAGGCTTGTGCTTGCGAACCATCTGTCCCCTCCACCGCAGACAGGTGGTGCGAAATTTTAAAAAGTTCTCCACCAAAGGAGGGCACGGCATAATTCGAATTTCGCAACTTTTGAAAGTAACCTCCTTTCGAAGGATTCTGCCTCGGAGGTGCATTAACCCGATGATTTTCACATCTCCCCTTGCAACCAGGTGGTGTGAAGAACATTCTACACTATCCCTTGTCAACTACACTTCCTTTTTGATTTCCTAAATTACTTCTCAATATCGTTTGGCAGATGTTTTGAGAATTGTTGCTAATTTGAATTCGGAAGACTAATTGAAAGTTCTGAACGCCAGCAAACATGTTTGTGGAAGCGAATTTGATTTGCTCGTTTGATAATCAGTGTCATAATTTTTAAATTTTCATTTTGGTACACAGGAAATTTATGTTAATTAAAAATTGTGAATGCTTTCCCATCGGTTTTCAAATTACTCTCATGACAGGATGCCCTTGGTGTATAGTACTGGTCTTCATAGTGACCTCTGTATAGTAGGTCTACAACTAACGGTACAGTAGAACCCCGTGAATCCGAAGTAATTAGGGATGACCTTTGTTCGGATTCCGAGGAATACGGATTATCCGGCGCAAGAGCCATCATTGGCTAAACTACGCCAAACATAAAACATTCAAGGCTCATAAAGAAAATAAATTTAATACTAAATATTGAAATACGAGAAAGGATGAATGGTAAAAATAGCAAATGTGATATGTAATTATTACAGTAGAACACCGGGAATCTGCACTAATTGAGGCTGATCTTTTTGTTCGGATTCCGGGAAACTCGGTAAAATACTCTTGATATACCAAATGTAGTAGAGTATTGACTCTGGGTGCTCTGTGAAAGCACACAGAAAGAGCACGCGGCGATTCGCACGGTACGGTGCCAAACAAGTTGAGGGTAAAAAGATATCGGAGTTTTGTTTCTACAAATTAAGGGGCTGTATTTATTCCTAAAGACCAATTCGAATACTTCTTTTAAGTTGGGAATAAACATTAGATTTGTTTCTGATTCGTGATTGTTATTTTTCCTTCATTTTTCAGTAAAAAGTTTTCAGAAAATTTAAAAAAAATGTTCGGATTATCCGATATTTCGGATTCCTGGGGTTCTACTGTATATCTGCATGTCAGGTACTAAGTAACTATCTATAAGTAACTAACTATCCTAAGTAACAATTTTGACATTTTCCAGGAGAACCAAATGAAGTGCCAGAGCGCAATGCATTGCAATATTTTTAGTGGTTTTCTATTATTTTTGACTTGCAGCTATGACACTTTCTCCATCCGAAGATGACGTTGGGATAACGCAAATACGATAAAAACAGCATAATTGGACTTAAGTTGGTTTACCTCTCGGGTACGGATATATAAAAGCAAAATACTTTTCATCAAATAATGCCTTTTTAATCGTGAATTAAAATACGTATTGCAAATTGGTACAACTAAGCTTGAACAAAAGAGTAGGTAGATATAAAGGGAAAGTCCAAACAAATGTTAATTAATTGCTGCATCTTAAAGAGTATTAATTTCGATTCAGCGCTGAACCTCACCTGAAAGTCGTTGTACTGAGATTATTAAAGTGAAACATGAGTCGGAAGTTGAAAGTTCTATTCCTTGGATGTGCTCTTAAGCTGCATTATTCAAAAACTGGTAGATCGATCTGAGCTTTAGTAACGAATTACTCGCTGCGGAAAGGCTGGTTACTGGAGGGTTTCTTTTTTTTCTGTTAAGCGAAATACAAATGTGCGTCGGTTTCTACAGAACGTCCACTAGAAAGACAACCAAACAGATGAAAATCGCTTGAGGATAAGTCTGGGCTGTAAGGTGGATGCTGTAGAACTGACCAACCATACTTAGCCCCAAGCGATTTTAATCTTTTTGGTCCACTAAAACAACTTCTTGGAGGCAAACACTTTGCAGATGATGACGCTCAACACGAAGTCCTACTGCAGATGAGACGGCAACCAAGAATTTTATGCAGCTGGAATTGGGACGCTGATAAAGCGATGGGATAAGTGCATCAACATTGGTGGGGATTAAGTTGAAAAATAAAATTATTTCCAAGTGATTATCATGGTAAATTATTCTTTTCTAATCTTTTGCGACTTAGTTAATGACTTGCCCTCGTATTATAAAAAATACTAAGAAATTCGTCATAGAATAATTGAAACCAGTTTTATGGGACCATTATTCCTCAAAAACGCGCAATTTTTCAATTACAAGTTCGTAAAAGCGTGAGTCGGAGTGAATTGTAAGTTATTTTTGTGCTCATCGATCGATGACCCTTTCTGTACTCAAGGATAGGTTCTTTCGTCAGAGTTATATTAAGTTATTAAAGCAACGTGTAAAACAAATCGAGACAATAACCAAGGTCAAGAGCTTTTATGGTATCCTTAACGACTCGATTTCATTCTTGAAAAATATACGATAAGTCAAGGTGAAGAAAAAAAATTGAAGGTCAATCAGCTAATTTTGCGCTTAAACTTCTTTGATGATGCCATATGTTTTGGTAGGAAAATCATCAGCATACTCTTTGCTTTTTTTATATATTATTTGTCCAGTTCTCATGGAAATACGTTTAATTTAGACAATTCTAGTTTGTAAGCTTACATAAACACCTGATTCCAGTTAAATGAATTATGCTTACTGACAAGGACAAACGTGTTAGGAAGGGGAATATAGGTAGAAATGAATGATGGAAATGACTCTTTAAAGTGATGTAAGAATTCTGAAGCAGGCTTGGGCGTTTCTCATGAATAAGCTAATATAACAAGTGTCATCCGGCCGACCTTTGAATATTTACATGATTGTTCCTTTAAATATGCATTAAAGGATGAAGAAAATGAATATTTTACAGAATATCATTTTCAACGCAAGCTGAATAATTTTAAAGTTGGTTTTCAAGTTGATAATTATATACTTAGAATTCTTAATTGTGATCATGAAGTAATTATAAAAGCATAGTGTCGGATAAGCAAATAATCGTTGGCATAATATATTGATCGCTGTGCATATGACCAACAGGAAATTCGATTGCGACTATTTAGGCACGTTATGTAATCTATGGAACTTGAAGAATGCAAAAGTTTGTGATATTATTCATAACTGCATGCGTTTTGTGTTTGCAAATCGATTTTATATATCGATTTGTCATTCTTGCAGAATATTCCGATTTTCATACTCATAGATGGAATCATTTTACTGCGGAGGGTATGGGAGGTATCCTTCCTTAAGAATTTAATGGGTGATCCACCACATTCTACTTTATTCCTGTATCTTCAAGATAGTTTTGTTTCCATTTGAGTTAAATTTTTCAATTTTTATAATTTTCTTGTCTATCGAATGTCTGTAAATTTTCTTTGGTTTGATTTTAAATGTATTTATTTACCAAGGTTTGACGCTGTATACCTAATATGACTGCTATAAAACTTGCAACAAACAAAATTTTCATAACTACATAAGAATTTATTAGCACTATTTATTGATTACTATGCATTGATTAGTACTACTAAATCCATGTTCATTGATTACTCTGTTAAACTAATTAAAAATTCATCATCCTATAAGCATTATTTGACTGATATAGAAAGAGGGGATCAGCATGTGACTCGAAATAGTGTAGTTAAAAAATAATAAAAAACCTCTGCCATTTTATTCGAAGCTTGGCGATTGCAACATTGTCAGAGCTGGTGTAATTTTATTCCATGCCTTCTTTATATCTTCAGTTTGCAAAATGTGAGCCTAAAATTTAAGAAACTATGTCAGTTAAAGGAAATATTTTAATATTAAAGTATGGAATACTGTAAATTTCCTAAAGAGATATGCTTGTATAAAGAGAGAATCAAACACGAATCTCTTTTAGCCATTGTCTAAAGTGTATATTGATCGAATATTTTAATAATCATGAGATATGAGTAAACGAGTAATTTTTATCTATGCTCAAAAGTGATGATTTTACTTTATTATTCCTATAAAACATTATACTAGAACAATTTTTTTTAAATATAAATTTCCTTTCAGGATAAACTGTACATTCTATTCAAAGGGCATTCAAAGAAAACTTTCTAGTTGGTTTTAAATCTCAAGTTGACTTGCTTTAAACATTTCGGCCTTTTAATGAGGTTAAACTGTCTGTAGAACTGCTTTTCCCGCAAGACTATTAATTCTGCAGAGAAATGTAATTGCAGAATAAATCTTTAAAATCTGAACTTTTCTTAACTCATTAGTTTGAAAACTGGATTTCTATTCTGGGTTTTGTAATTTCAGTGGAATTTTGCATGTCTGCACAAGTCGAAAGAAATTTTATTTTTCGCTCGAGTAGGTATAAATTTTTTTGTAATTCTCTGAAAGGATTTATTACTCTAACGCGGATGAATAATTAATGTGCATATTTCCATTGCATTCTTACATAAAAACACTCGCAATAAAAGCAAAAAAAAAATATATATATATATTAAAAAATTGCTATTTTGACGTGGCATCAATCTTGTTTCATAAATTAGTAGTAATTTATTTATTAGAACTTGTTTAATCTTTTGATTGATGATTCTGATTAAAACTTCTGATCTTTAGACTATCGCTGTAAATGGCCAGGCGCGTTTTTAATGGTGTAAGCATACTCTCACGCGATACACGCCAAATGTGTCCAATCAATTTAATCTTGGAATTCACTGCGCATCTTTCAGGAGTGAAAGATGTGACGTCACAACCCAATCTGCAGTTAGGCGAGATGCGCAGTTATGTTCGTCACGTGATTTTGACTTCACGTAAATTAAACTCATTGAACTTGTAGTTTCAAAATGGGATGTTTAACCCTTTTAGTGCCGACCGGAAGTATCGTATCTATGCGAAGAATGCCGGACCAATTTGCCAAATTTTTTAACGTTTGGGAAAAAGCTCATAAACAAAAGAATGTTTACAAAATTCAAAAAGAAGCATATTACAAAATAAAGGGAGAATAAATGAATGCCAACTGTATTCCAATATTTGTTGAAATCATACGAATAACATATAAAACCGTATAACATAGTATATAACATATAATATAGAATATAATATAAAACATTATGAAAGACAGAAAAATCAATTCTCTTTTACAAACAGTATTTGCACATAAGAACATGCACATATTGCATAGCACACATTGCATTCGATTACGGTCTCAAAGAAAATACTCACGTGTCGAATTTCTATCGTCGTTCTAGCGTACACGCAGTCTCGGCAACAACCAGCATGAAATGTAACAAAGTTAAATCCATAAACAATTTTTTTCAATTTATAATGTTTTATAAATTTATTTTGAGATGGAGTTCTCTCGCGATAGGAATAGAAAGGCGCTCTCGCATACGCAACAAATATATCGTCGTTAGCACTTTTCGCAAGTGTTGCGAACGACGATATATCAGCGTTCGGCACTAAAAGGGTTAATTTAACAAGAGCAATATTTATTTAACCCTCACCGGCTACACATCCCAATTCAAAAGGGTATACGGTGCATGGAACCCGACAGGTAAGATTCGCAAAATTTATAAAGCTTACAACATGCACGTCACGTAATTTAGCAAAACTAGCAGAGCAAAATATACAATTCAAAAATACACAGGATAGTACATGACGTGCCAAAAACATTCAAAACAGTTAAGAAATACCACTGACAATCTAAAACTATATGAACTAAAAACTAGTAAAACTAATTAACTAAAAAATCAGCTATAAAATGATATGAAAAAAGAACATTTGCAATAAGAATGACCAAATAAGAATATTAAAGAAAAGTAAGTTAATAAGCATATAAAAAAATTAAATGAAAAAGACGGTCAAACACTCTGAAATTCCAGATTTAAGAGTTTGTGAAGAACTCTCTGAAAAGTTTTGGAAACAGGATTGCAAGTGGAGAGATTTCAACGGAGCCTTCCAATTCAATCTCGGCGCTTCTTTCTTATTTCCACGTCCCAAAAGATGTTCCGTATCTCCCTCGTTTGTTCCACAGATGTATTTCTCGCTCTTAAAACTTCTCTTCTGCTAAACTCTGATGATTTCTCTTCTGCTAAACTCTGATGATTTCTCTTCTGCTAAATTCTGATGATTTCTCTTCTGCTAAATTCTGATGATTTCTCTTCTGCTAAATTCTGATGATTTCATGAGCATTAAAAATCTGATTAAGAAAGAGGAACATGTAATGCCATTTCGGAATTCCTATTCTGAGGTTCAGAGTTGAAGTGAACCAATTCCATGGTTTGCCCATTTTGCACCAACATTGCCATGGTAGTGTAGAAATGTTATATTTTCTGTGTGATGATGATTCAGGTCCCTAGTTCAATTTGCATTCACCAGGGAGCAAGAACAATTGGAAGTCCACATTGCAGCTAATCAACTTTGAGGTCCATTTTCTCATAAATGAATCTCGTGGACTTGGTTCACTTTAATTCTGAACCCTCCCTTTATTACGGTATTTTGAGAAAATATTGCCCAGCATTTGTAAATAAAAAGAACATTATCGCTTCATGCAATACTTGGTGAAAGCCAGTGGCGAATCTAGGGCGGGGGGCTCTCGGGCTACAGCTCCCCCCCCCAGAGCCAAGCCAGTATTCTTGATTTTATTTAACGTCATTACAACTGTTTTTTCTTAATTTCTCTCTTTTTAAAAAATAACTTTTCAACATTACTTTCTGGCTTTGACAGGCTCGAAAATTTTCCTACTTTTGTAGTCATTCCACTTGTATTTGTAGTTTTGACGCTGTCGAAGACATTTTTTGGCTAGCTATTTCATTGTAATTTTTATTAAATTATCGAAAGAATTGTATTGTTTTTTAAGATTCTTATTGTCGGGTGAGTAAAGTCTATAAAGTTAGAGTTTTGGTTTACTTTAGCCTTGAGGTTTGACATTCGTCACGACGATACAAAGTTTTTTTGACCTCAGCCCCCCCGACCCGAATCCTTGATTCGCCACTGGTGAAAACCAACGTAAAAATTATTGCCTAGTTATGTTTTAATGTAGGACTACGTTCCTCCCATTGGGGTCTCGGGAAGGAATTTGATTCACACGCCAAAATACCACGAAAAAGAGATAAAGGGCAACAACAGAAGTTACAAAAAAAAAATTTGAAAATCGTAAGTCACGCGGTAAAGTAGTCCTACGCCTTTAACATCAGCGGCTGTTTGAAAAAGACATCCTCCCGTCATTATTACGTGCCTGAAAGACTAATTTATTTTCTAAATAGAGTTCAATCCCAGTTAATCGTACTAAAAAGGGGGGAGCCGTTTCGGATAACGATTTTTTTTCTGTCAAGCCATGAACATTTATTACTATTTTGTATCTAAGAACAGTATGTAATTCTGAAATGTTTTGAATGTAAAACGAATTCGGAACTCTTTGTAGCCTGCACTTATGTTCTTTAAGTTAACCCTCCGTCGAGCTGAATATTCGCGCTGGCGAGTTCGGGCGCAATACACCTGACAGACACAGGTAAACAATATTGTAATTACTATTATCAGTACCCGTTAGGCTTAATTTTAGCATTCTAAAATTAATCACTGACCTTCTTGGGGAGGCTTAAAAGTAGGGATATCGTTGCAAAAAGCCTCGCCTTTGCGATTATTTCCGTCCAGTACTGGACGTATTTTTGGATAACCCGGGTTTCGAGGTCGGTTAATCGGGGTGTTATTGTACATATAAATCAAGTACGCATTTTTATCGAATTAAAAAAAAATCATCACACTGTATCAACAAGTGAAAGAGCATTATGAGATCTCTTCGGCTTAGTTGGGAACAGCTTTATTTCACCTGCACAGCCTGCGATTAGACTAATGCGTCTGCTATGCGTCCCGATCTTAAGCGAAGGTTAGTGGATAAAAATAAGCCGATCGGGCAATTTCCAATTCTGCTGCTAGGTGAGGCTTAAAAAGAATGGGACGATTACAGTTGGCGTTTTACAATCGAAGGCCAATGCCTCCAGAGATGCACGCACGTTATTTGCTTGCGTGATTTTCGCCGTGGACATTGAAACTTCGCTGAATGGGACGACCTTGGCCTTGATTTTTGGCGCGTTTCGCCGTTGCCGCGTGAGAGACCAGATTCGCGTTTCAAGTTCAAAATCGCACACGATTCGTTTCATAACGAATGGAAACACGCGTTCGTCCTCTTGTCATCTTTATAACGTACAACAACGGATGCAAAACATTCGATAACTCTCACTACATAATGTTGGAATTGGGTAACAGGTTTTTATACTTTATAAGTACTCCGCCAACTCTCCTCAGTGATCTGGTAACAGACTCGGTTCGGGACCGGAGATCGCAAATTCGAACCCCGTTTCACTAAAGATCTACCTTTTTGGGAGGGGGTGCGCATTAAATCTACACTGGGTTTAACGCCCTCCCGCTGGTGTAGAAGTGGAGTGCTGAATCATGTGTCCTAATTTTCTGACCACAGTACAAAAATGATGACAACCGTACCTAGTTTATAACTTTATTTTATCTTCAAAATTATAATTTAAAGTCCTGGATGGATTTGAATGAATTGTCCTTGTTTTAACTTGCCAATAAATGGTTCATTGTAATAAAAATATTAAATGGTTTTAATTTTTTTTCTTCTAAGAGATAGCTTCTGAAGAATTCTTTCCCACTTTATCATACAAACAAAATGGTAACTAATATGACCAATGTGGGACAAAGTAATAAAAATAATAGCAAAATATATTTATGCTTTTTTTCCTCTTCTAGGTTTTTAAAGAACTGTTTTAAATATCTTTCCTTGTTTCTGAATTTTTAAACTTCAAAATTATTTTTTTCCAATATCCCCAGCACCTTTCCAGGAACCATAGGGACGCTAGCTTTCCAGAGCGTTGCGGATTGAAGTTCAGAAAATCTGGTTAGCTTAGTTTTGACCTCTTTTGGGGAAAATTTTTCGCGCCCCAAAATTTGTCATTAAACTGAAAAGGTAAACATTAACTTAAGCAAAAAATTCTAAAACGAAAAAAAAAAATTAAGTTATAAAATAGTTACTTAACAAATTTTATCAGAAAATTTGAAGTAGAGATCTCAAGTTGAGAAGTCCATAATTTTACTCATTTAGAGTTTCATTGATTGAAAATTCTTTAATTAAAATATTACACTTTACAATTTTTGAAAAATATTGGAGAATGTAAACGAAATCGAGGCGAGGACGTTAAGCTGCAAGAAGTGAACTTTTCATCATTCACAATTGGACATCATGATTGAAGAAGCTCCAATTTAGAGTTTCTTCAAGAGAATATTCATTTATTTTTCTGCAGGATATTAGGGTACGTAATTTGAATATAAATCATCAAATTCTAATTTTTTTTTTCTCTGAACGCAAGGATTCATTTTATTGCTTCCAGAAGCAAAAAATATAATTACATAAAGTTCATAACTATTATTAATAATTACTTCGTTATATTAAGAATTTTAAATATTAAGTTGATGATATTAATTAAATAGTTTGTATTCCCATTTTGTGGAATTGAATTTTAAAAATATTTCTGCAGACGATTCCTAACCTCTAGGCATCTGCGTCATGATTGTAGTTCGTTGTTAATTAGAAGCAAACTTTTCGAACATAGTAACCTTGATTTTTGTTTCTCTACGACGTAGTTTTCATGGGAGAAATTTATTAGAAATTTTCCTAATGGGAATAGTAGGGTGCCGAATAATTGTTCGTTTCGCTGGATCCGACTGTGCTTCAAAATTACGAAGCCATCACTAGTTGTCTTTTCAGCCGGTTCGCATGGAGTTTTGATTCGATAAACTGTGCATAAATTGTTCTGTAATAGGATTTAATCTAATCGATAAATTTAAAAGCCGATATTTCCGAGTGGAATTTAATGACATCATCGCATCATATGCTGAATAGCGCTTCGTTTAACGCATTGAAATTTTGATTAAATTGTTCGGATAGTTGGAAATAAAATATTGAAAGTTAACCAAACCTCTACTTCTCCCGACTGTAACAAGAGATCCGTGATGGCCTGTACAATCTCGATTCGAGTTGGAGGATCGCAAGTTCGCGACTCGATTCCACTGTGGATCCGCTATGCATGCGAGTTTAGTGCTCGTTAAATATTGCCTTTCGGGATCAAAGGTCCTCGTGTTAGTGTGAGGGAAAAGTTTGAGTCGTCTAACGGCGCTTCAAACTGACGAGGTCCCATCCAAGATATATCTTTAAAATAGGACGTCAATCTAATTAAACTTTGTAAAACACCTCATTAAATCCGATTATTGTAGGAAGAAATGGAATTTTCAGGACTTAGCCGCCTTTGAAAGGCGAGATTCAAATAAAATGCATCTGTCCGTGTCTACATTTGATACCTCATATCAAATTGTACGCATAATAATCGAGCCAATTTTGTGCATAAAAATCTTTTCCGGCAGATAAATCTTTATCATTTCACGTAAGCTGTAAATTTCAATAACAGCTTAAATGTGAAATGTATATATCAAGCTTTTTTTTTTGTCGAATGTCTTTCTGATTCCTGTACATGTATGTATATGCATAACTCTTCCTCAATAACAAGAATAGCAAATGTTTTATGCATCAAATTAGCGTTCGTTATTAGGGAAACACCTTCCTTTATCATTTTCAAGGTGATATTTTTGATACGATAGATTTTTATCACGTATTTTTCTTATGCATAATTTTTTCATTCATTATAAGCCTCGTTGCTAAATAGTATAAAAATAGCTTTTTAATTGAAAATCCGCTTTCCCCTCTGTCGTTCACAAATGACTTAATTTTATGTAGCAACAATAAACTTCTGAAAGACGTACAAGAAGGTTCTGTATTGAAGGTTGATGTATTATCCAGTTTTGGACCCATTTAGTCGAAGGAAAGAGGATCAAAATACATTTTCGACTCTTCGCTATGCGACGAAGCTAACACTAAACGTGTCGTAAAGTGTAGCTAAGATAATAGAAAGTAGAGAGGTCAACACTTCCGCTGATATCATATTTTAATATATTGTGCATTAACGTCTTTAAATTTGGAATTTATTTAATTTCTGGTAAGCAGGGCGTTGTAGATAAACTTTTAAAGGAATTGGCAAACATTTCATGTTATGTCTTTAATACACTGATATACTTGATCAAAATAAATTTTAATCAAAGCGTATTTCCAAAAATTGTTTGTATATTTTCGCCGTTTATATAACGGCGAACATTTTTTTCTATGCAAAAACATTAATGACCTCCTTTCCAAAGACATTGTTTACCCGTTATGAAAAGCGCATTCAAATGGGAGGGAAAAAAATTAATCTTTGCAAACAATTCGGACAGGTGTTTCAGTTGGCGCATTTCTCTGTAGGTTTAAAAAAGCAATTGAACCAACCTTTCATCGACAGATTTCATAGCTGGTTTCATAGCAGTAAATTATTCGGAGCTATTTCGAAAATGGTATCGAATTAAAATGTCCTTTTCCTCCCGTTACATAAACAGAAAATACTTTACGATTCAAATAGGTCTATTTCTTTAGCCAGTATGCATTAATTAAAATATGCAGTATGTATATGAAGTATGGGTTTCAGTAAATTCGTCAACTACACATGCAGACTGGTGGCGTATGAAAATTCAGTTTACTTGAAGAATGCGTGCAAAGTATTTATTTTTAATCCTAATAAAAAATAAAGTGCCGAGGAGTCAGTTCCTGACTCGTATTCCTGATTTGAAAAATATATATATTCTGGATTTATCGCAGTAAAATGTCAAGATCACACCCATCTTTCATAACAACCCCTCACATCCTTTCGTCAACATCCTAAGAAATATGATCAGTTCATGGCCGATATGGAAACGTGATGTGTAAACTTTACTTCCTCTCGAAAGTAAAATTTTCTACAGCTTTGTTCCAGTACATTTTAGATGTAATTTTATTAATCCTTGCACTCCTATGTCGAGTGTGACTCTGCATTCTGAATGATACATCTCTCGCATTTTCGTTGGATAGCGCTTATTATAAAAACCATATAACAGCAAAAAGACAGATTAATTTTTTGGAATTGAATCAAATTAATATTTTTCAGCTTCCTAAAGTGCTGAGTCGATCCTTACAGTCACACGTGTATAATTATGCATCTAATTATCTTTCGGAGTGCAACGGGTTAAGTTAATGTATGTGTTTCGTAAATACGAGGGTAAGTCATTAAATAAGTCAAAAGATAAGAAAAAATAATTTACCATGATAATCACTTGGAAACAATTTTATTTTTCAACATAATCTCCACCAGTGTTGATGCACTAATCCCATCGCTTTATCAGCGCCCCAATTCCAGCTGCATACAATTCTTTGGGTTGCTGTCTCATCCACAGTAGGACTTCGTGTTGAACGTCATCATCCTCTCGTCGTCGTCTGATGAAAATCTCTTGTGGATAAGTCTGGGATGTATTGTGTATGCTGTAGCGCTGACCAACCCGACTTGGCCCCAATCGATTTTCATCTGTTTGGTCCACTAAAACAACATCATGGAGGCAAACACTTTGCAGATGACGATGTTCAACACGAAATCCTACTGTGGACGAGACAGCAAACCAAAGAATTTTCTGTAGCTGGAATTGGGGCGCTGATAAAACGATGGGATAAGTGCATCAACACTGGTGGAGATTATGTTGAAAAATAAAATTGTTTCCAAGTGCTTATCATGGTACATTTTTTTTTCTTATCATTTGTGACTTACCCTCGTGTTACAGGGAGTCCTCACGCATTAGATGCTTTCTTGTTGGTGAGGTGCGACAATTTGAAAAGGGACATGCTGACTCGAGTGTCGTCCTCATTACTTGACCATGGTTCAATACTTTGTTATCCAATTTAAGTAACCCCTATTTATCTTTGAAATAAGAATATTTAAATATGTTGAACTAATAACTGGAAGCCTTTATTCCTTCTCCATCAAAAATAAAATTTTACTCTGGCCCTATTTCTGTTGATTTCATTAATAAAAATGTTTGCCCATTATTCCACAACTCAATCGCTTTACAAAATAATCGCATTTTTTTAAAAATCTACATAAATACAACGGCAACATATGCATCACTTTTTCTTTGTGAACCTTTTTCAGTTCCCCTTGAACTTCTAAATCGGCTACTTAACGCGACACTCGACCCAGAACTTTTTTTCCTTCACTCGGAACTTGTCCTTTTCTTGTTATACCAGAGGATTATCCACCTCAATTATCCTCCACATGAAAAAAGGCCTCCGAATCAAAAGCGGCGTCATCGACTGTTTTGAGGAAACAAAAACCATTCGTAATCCCAGGTACATGCATCTACCTCTCTGCATCCCAGAATTCGGATCGAGTGAGTCACAACTGACTCAACGGAATTCATCATCCCAGAAGAGGTCGAGTCGCGCACATTTCAGGCGAGACACGCAACACAAACCAGATAGGTGCTCGAAATTGTTATCTCTTGTCACAAAAACCGCAGAATCTACTGTTGTCCGCTGACTCACTGGGACTTCGCTGCGATTTTTTCGCGAACCCCTCGAACGAATACTTTCTGTTCCGTTCGCCTGTCGGTCGGTGAACCCAGAGGTCTTGCAGCAGGGTGGACAGTTGGGAGGGGGCTGTTAATAGGGTAGGAGATGCGATTATAGGTGAGGGAGATTTGGTTAGGTAATTACCGAGAGGGATTGCGGTGTGTATGGTTTTTTTCCTAATGGAGATCCGTTTGTGGAGATTTTATCTATGGATTGTTATAGAAATGTTATTATTTTTGGAATTTGAATAACAGAGGATGGATTATGTAACCGCAATGAAATACTTATTTTGAGAATCAAACTTTTAAATGGCGGTGTTTTCCCCGAGTAATGTGTGCAGTTGAGCGTTCAGTCCGATTCGAAAGAAATGAATGTTTTGGGAAATTTTTTAACCTTCCACGGTCACGCATATGCAGGATAGTTGTATCATGCATCGTATTGCATACTTGTATCGTGTTTTCACAAAAATAAATGCAAAATTTATTTGATCTCTTATTAGCTTTATACCGAACAAAGATGTATAAATTTAAGTGCAATTATTATTTATACAAACAACGATATAAGTATCTACTGCATACGCGTGCATGATGGAAGGTTAAACTAATTTGTGCACGACGCGGTCTTCTGCAAGAAATAAAATCGGGAATATCCTGTGTAGCGTTAAGAAATTATGAATTTTTTTTACAATTAATGAATCTCGACACGCATGTCAGATTTATCAATTTTAGACAGATCGCCGTCCCATTCTTCTCGCTTCCATACTTAACTTTTCTCATCCATACTTCTTTGTACAGCTGTGGTCATTACATCGGTGAAAATAACCATGAAAAACTTTTACGTTCGCGTACACTGGAAAACCGAACTTCCGCGACAACACTGGTACTGAGATCTTCACAAAATAGCCCCGTTACGAGCAGCGAATGCACAATCCTTCCCTAAAGAGGTACATCCCGTCATAAGCGATGGACATGTTGATCGCCAAATGAATTAAATACGATTCGCATGGCGATACAAATACGATTCGCACGGCGATACAAATACGATTCGCACGGCGATACAAATACGATTCGCACGGCGATCCAAATACGATTCGCACGGCGATCC
>BGPR01000525.1:200448-255705 GCA_013235015.1 Araneus ventricosus
AAATTCTGGAAGTTCCTGCAAGGTATTTCAAAAAAAAAAAAAAAAAATGCCTTGAAAAGAAAGAATTGACTTTGCTGGGGGGGGCGGGAGATCAGCACATTTTTCTGCTGTCAAGGAGAATGGGAGAAAAGAAAAAAAAAATGCCTTTTCTCCCTCATTTTTTGAATTTCTCATCCACCCTTTATCCAAATGGCCATCTGGTCGTTTATGCTGTGTATTTTAATAAAAACTGTAGTGTCTGGAGAACATTCTTCCACAAAAGTCGGAGAGAGCAAAGTCTTCGGTAATAAGATGGAAGGAAAAATATTTTCCCCCTTAACTTCTAGACTTTCTTATAGTACTGATTTACTATAAAAACCTTTTTGCGAGTTCATGCGGAGTCTTTACTTTGGAAGTTATATTCTATCCATATTTTTCTTTGGAGAAGCAAGCGCGAGACAAAAAAAAATGGCGAATAAAAAAATAACTGCCAATATTTCATTTAAAAACATTTTCCCTTGGTAAACCAATAATATTAAGCTAATTCATGCAAGGAATAAAATCCTGCGACATGAGGATTTTCCTTGAAGATAAGGCAGGAGGCAACAAACATGCTTCTGAGATCTGAACGACTAAAAACAAAACGCCTGTATATTTTCTCCACAAATATTTGAACAACTCATGATACTTTTTCAAAAAAAAAAAGCTGTTCCTCTAAGATATTTCAATAAAATCCTGCCAAATCTGGATTTTCCTTGCCAATGCCGGCAGGAGACGAGTGTTTTTCTCTGTTAACAAGAACGCCGTCCATGTCTTCCCTCATTTTTGAATTCCTTCCTCTTGATACTCCTTCCCAAAAGAATGTATTGTCACTCATGCAAAATATTTGAACAAGACACTGCGGTATACTGAAATTTCATCGGAGGAAAGATGGAAAATGAGACGGCAAAAACTCTTTCATAATCAGAGGAGTGAGAAAAAATTTTCTCTAAAGTTTTTGAATTCTCCATATTACTCCTTTTCAAAAGTTTGTCTGTAAGGTACGGATATAAAATCCGTTGATATCTTGCTTACTTTACAAAGGGAGATAAGATTTAAACAAAATTACAGCCCATTTTTTTCCCGTTAATTTCTCATGCTTCTCGTTTCCGAAAACTGTTTGGTTGGCCTTCAAATTATTTTGATAAAATCCTCAAATATATGGAATTTTCTTCAGACGAGGTCTAAGAAACGTCTCAAATTTTTCTCTACTAAAGGCAAATGAATACATGCATATATAAATATTTTCACCTCCAGTTCTTAATTTCTCCTAGATCCATTTCCAAAGAGCTATCTTGTTGGTTCTGTATCATATTTTATTAAAAACCAGCAATAGCTCTAATTCCCTTCTTCAAAAGAAGGCGACTATAACAAAATCTTTGTTAATATGAGGAAAAAAACACCTAGATAGTTTTTCTCCTTCACTTGAGTTTCTTAAGGAACTCATTTTCCAAGGGGTTACTTGGTGTTCCTCACCAAGTATTTAAATAAGATCTTGCTATATCTAGATGCAGAGGAAGGAAAGACAATTAAGAATTTATGCAATGAGGGCAAAGGAGAAAAAATAAACAAGTCGATATTTTAGTTCCTTATAGTACTCTCTTTCAAATCATTTTTGTCGTTCATTTAGGACATTTAAATGAAATCAAACGATATCTGGATTTACTTTGCTGAGGAAATAGAGGAGACGCTAAAAATTGTTCTGTAATCACAGGGGAAAATAAAAAAAAATCCCTAATGTTCTCTCCTCCAGTTCCTGAAACTCTCACGTACATCGTATCCAAATGGCTATTTCGCCATTGCAATGTATTTAAATAAAATCTTCCTATATGTGGACCTTCAATCCAGAGGTGGAGGAAAAAATAAAAAAAATCTGTAATCAGGGCGAATGAAAAAAAAAAAAACACAAACGCCCGTATATATTTTCTAATGTTTAAATTCCTTATGGTTTCCTCTTTGTCAAATAGTTAATGTTGTAGTTCATTCAGGGCATTTAAATAAGATCAGCGATATCTGGATTTACCCTGCTGAGAAAATGGTGGAGACACTAAGAATTCTTTTGAAATCACAGGGGAAAAAGCACCCTAATGTTCTATTCTCCAATTTTTGAATTTCTCATCGTCTCCGAATGGCTCTCTGGCCATTGCAATGTATTTAAAGAAAATTTTCCTATGCTTGGACCTTCACCCCAGAGCAGGAGGAAAAAATAAGTTCTCTGTAATCAGGGCGATTTAAAAAAAAAAAAAAAACATATATTTTCTTTCAATATTTTAGTTCTTTGTGGTACTCTTTTTCAAATAGTTATTGTTGTCGTTCTTGCAGGATATTTAAATAAAATCGTGATATCTGGAGTTTTACCTGTTGAGCTGCTGGAAGAGGAGGTACTAAGAATTCTTCTATAATCAGAGGGAATGAAAAAAAAAAATACGCGCCCTATCTGGCTATCCATCTCTAAGAATTTGAAGGAGACACTAAGAATTCTTTCATAATTATAAGGAATGGAAAAAAAAGCCTTGATTTTTCTCTCGTCTACTTCTTGAATTTCTCATGGCACAACTTTTCCAAATTTCAATACGAGTCCAATACATTAGCAATCTTTTTTCAAATGGTCAGTATTGTCTTTCATGCTGGGTGTTTGAATAAAATCCAACCACATCTATATATCTTTTTCCAAGAATTGGAGCGGGAGACACTAACAATACTTTTATCAGAGAGAAATAAACAATAATCCTCATGTTCTATCTCTCAGTTCTTGAATTTCTCAAGGCACATTGTCTCCAAATATCTGGTCTCTGAAATCCGTTTAATTAAACAAGATCTTCCCGTATCTGGACCTTCACTCTCAAGAAGGAAAAGATTTTTTTAAAAAAGGACACCTTTTCCAAAAGCTATCTGGTCATTGCAATATATTTAAATAAAGTCTCCCATTCTCTGGCTTTCCCACACGAGGGGGAGGGAAGGTAAAAATTTTCTAGTAACCAGGGGGAAAATTAAACACAAACTCGTATACATTTTCTCTTTCAACATTTCAGTTGCCAATAGTACGCTTTTTTCAAATGGTCATTTTTGTCTTTCATGCTGGATGTTTTATATAAATTCCAGTAATATCTGGAATTTTACTTGATGTTGGATGAGGAGATGCTAAGAATACTTGGATAATCATAGGGAATGTAAAAAAAAAAAACAACCTCACCCTAATTTTCTCTCCTCCAGTTCTAGAATTTTTCATGGCACAACTTTTCCTAAGTGCTATATGGTCGTTCACACGATGTATTTTGATAAAAATTTGCGATATCTGGTCTTTTGTTCCTGAGAAGAAAAGATCAGATGGAAATGAGAAAAATTGCAACTTAATATTTTTTCTGTAATCTGGGCGAATGAAAAAAAAAGCGCCCGTATACTATCTTGAAAATATTAGATCCTCATTGAACTCCTTTTCAAAAGGATTTTTTGAGCTTTATGCAAAATATTTAAAACAATTGGACATCTGAATTTTCATTGCATGCCTTGGAAAAAAATGGAAGCACCCATATAATATTCTTCGTAGTGTTTGAATTCCTCGTGGTATTCTTTTTTAAAAGACACGTATATTTTGTAAAAGGCATTTCAACAAAATTCTTCCATATCTGGTTTTTCCTTTCATTTCTAGTCTCCTAGGATGAGCACTAGGAGACTAGAAATTCTTCTGTAATCTTCAAGGAACAAAAATACATATCTTTTGTCCATTTTTTTAAAAAATTCCTTATGTTTATTTTTAAGCTCAGTCTTGACTTTTATGTAAGACTTTCAAGAAAATCTAGCAATAACTGAATTATATTTATGAAAAGGAGAGAATTTTTCTGTAAGTTGGCCAAAAGGTAATCGAAAATGAACAGCTTTTCTCCTCCAGTACTGTAATTCCTCATGCTCTATTTTCGAAAGAGCTATATGGCCACTTTTGCAAGGGGTTTAAATCTAAACTTGAGATGTTTGAATTTTTCTTGCAGAGAATGAGGAGTAGACATAAAATTTATACTGTAATCTGCAAAAAGAGGAGGGGGGATCCTTCCAATATCTTTTAACAGATTTTGGATTGCCCATGGTATTGTTTTAAATGTAGTGGGTTTTCAAAACCTTGCCTTGAAGACATTTACACAAATCCTTTGATATCTGTAGATCCAAACATTTTTATGAATGTTACTGAAATATTTGTTACATTTAGGAGCCTTTGGAGAGGATGAGAATATATCAAAGTTTCTTCCGAGACGGATGAAAAAAACCACTCAATTTTTTAAACTTATCGAAAATATTATCAGACAATTTATATAAATTTATGTTGTTTCACGTCGAAGAGGAGATGCCGAATTCTCTCCCACATAGAGGACGAATTGAAACATTTTTTCTATCCTTGCACTGTTGCAGGATCATTGCTTCCACTTAGCTGAAGCTATTAATGTTTCATTCCGTTAATAATTTGAAATTTTCTGTGACGAATAATTGGAAAGAGAACCTGTAAATTCTCTTTTGTGTTGTCAAAAATAAAAATTTTTTCTTCAGTATTTATATATTTGCTAGCGTTAAAAAATGGATCTGTAAATTGAGAAAATGCATATAAGAAACTCTTAAATCAACGTGTGCATATCTTGAATTTCCTCCTGGGGAACAGAAATTCTGTATTTCTTTCATAAAAATTTCGCAATGGGAGGAGGAACAAAGAAAAACTGCCTCTCGTCTCCTTCAGATTTTATACTCATAGTCGTCCCTTTTTAATAGTACCTACTTTTTTTTTTTTTTAAAAAAATCCCTTTATATAATCGTAATTCATACAATAATGGATGGAAATTCCATTACAAGCTATTTCGTATAATATATAAGCAATTTGTACTTGAGAAATAATGAGACAAAAGATTGTTTAAATCAAGCATGGCAAAATCCGACCGTTACCTTTTGTAGTATAAGCGTGAATAATTTATGGTGTAAATATTCCATTCTTAAATTTTTTTTATTTAAATATTTATCGCACATAGCTGTTAGTAAACATTTTGAAGAAAACGCGAGAAAAATTCACTGGTTTTGCAGCAATATTCGAGGGGTTTTAATCATTCGAAAATGATTTTGGTATGTTTTGTACATATAGAATTGGCATCTTTGTCTTTGAAAAAGGACATAATGGATCCCTGTATCATTTTGCCATACGCGTTAACCGATTTCGCTCAGTATTTTGAGCTGCAAATCCTGCAAAAGGAAACTTTGCCTTGTTTTGCTGTTTTTCAATTGCGTTGGTGTTTGTTACCTTAAAAAGGGAAACATTTACATACTTTCAATTCTTGTTTCATAATTTAATCTACGCGATTTGTTGTGTATTTGTCTCGGATCTAATTCTTAGTGTGGTAGTGTTTTGAGAATTTTTGAAAATATTATCGTGGGATGTTTCAGACCTGAATTTTCAATATGCGCATTGTTTCTACTTATGAATATAAATATGCTGCGAGATCCAGAATTCCTTGTATTCATCCTGCGTCAGATTTCAAAGAATTCACTTATTCGAAATTTCATTCAAGGGTGAATGACTAACGGATACCAAGCGCCAGGAAAAAGAATTTAAATTTTATATTTATAATTGTCCTTTCGTACTTTAGGAAATTTAAGCGAAGCGCAAAAATTAAATTTAAATTCCGTAAAAATTAAAAAAATTTTTGTGTCGCAAAAAAACTTGGATTTTATTTATTTGCATTTGCCTGTGCGTTTGTTATGCTTAACACATTTAATTTAGTTGTAACCAATTATAATCAAAGAAGAGAGGCAGAAAAATAATTAAAAACGGTTTGGCGCAGCTTAGCAAAATCTGGCTCCTGCGCCATAAAATTACAACCAGCCAACCAATCCCATAACTTTTAAGAAGGTAGTAGTTCCTTTAAAGTAGGAATATAGTATTTATTTGGCGTATCTATATAAATATTTCTCTTGTGCGGCTCCCAAAAAACACGTTAATTAGCTATAGGATTTGGCAACATCTATAACAAATGACGGATTTCATTTTCCAAACGTATATATGTTATTTGAGTTGCGAAGAAAAGATACAGGTGGAAAAAAATGGGTATTTTTAGAAAATAATTTGTTCTCTAAAATTGGCAAAAACCCTAAATTATTTGAAATGTCACTTTTTGAAATAGAATATAAAATAAACATTTAAACTTCTAAATCTGAGCTTATTTTAACTACAAATACACAATAAAAAAATAATTTTTAATCCTGAAACTTTTTTGTTTTTAGCGAGCTTCTTAACGGCGCGCGATTATGGCGAGTTTAGCAACGAATCTATTAAGCTCAACCATAGATGTTTTTTGCTAGGATGCGCAGTACTCTGTGTAGCGAGTGAAGCATGATTTTCATAGGAAACATGGGAGGATTGCTACGTAATCCTTCTGCAGGTTGGCGAGCGTTGGTGAGAAGGTGTCAGAGCCCCCTAATTATTATATAATAATCCTCATCCTTAACATTTTTTATTCCATTTTAAAGATATCTCATTTTAAAATTTCAAGCCTCGGTATACTGATTAAACTGAAAGAATGTAAATCCTTTCAAATTCATTTCATTTGCTTATCTTTAAAAGTCGCGCGAATATAAATTATTCCATCGGAAAAATTTTGCCATTATCCTTTTATTATTTTATCTTAACTGGAAGTTTGTTGGCACAGGCATCATTCATTGTTTGATAGATTAAATCATTTGGCCGGTAAGTGATTTGCGAAAATACATTTGCGTTTTTCATTTTATCCACCTATTAAGAACCTAAAACCGCAATTTATTTTTTAAAATCTTTTGGATTTAAGTCGTATATAAAGCTCCATATATTGATGTGTAGTTCGTTAAATGACGAAATAATAATACGAATGACCTGAATTACTCACGATTCAGATGGGAAAATTTGTCTAATATTATCGCTAGCATAATTCGCATATAGTACAAATACATTTTATAAGCATTGTAGACGATTCATATACTGATTAAGGAGGGTAAGTATTGTAGACTATATGCTTAAATTTTAAGGTTACCATCAATTTATTTAGAGTGTGAGTTGTCCGATATAAACGGAGAATGCCGATGTCGGATAATAAGAAAGAGATGGAACACTCTTTATGTGCACTTAAAATACTCCGTACTCAACAATATCTTTCATTCTGCATTTCATGTTCGAAATATTTATATATAGACAACAAAATAATCTAGGTCTCAGGGCCGTCTTAACAAATTTGAGAGCCCTATCTTCTGATTAATTTGGCATCCCATCAGAAGATATTTTATGTAGAAGAAACACAAGATTGTAAAGAATATTGGTTATATTTTGGAACATTTACTTAGCATTTGCGTTGGAACTTTAAATTTTAAGAATTATATGTTCGCATTAGCTTTTAAATGCGAATTAGATTTTTTAAGCAATTAAAAATAATGCTGATAATTTAAATTTTTAGTTTATAAAAAAATTATAGAACATGTATATTTCAAAGTGGTTGTTCAGTGCAAATAATTGCATATATGTAGGTAATATTTCCATCTCGACAACCGTATTACAGGATGGATTCTAAATATTCAAAATGGAGTCTATGCACATACAATCAATTTTTAATACCTAGAATTCTTGGTAAATTATTCATATTTTGAAATGCACATATAGATGAAACCTCTCGAAACGATAGTTTTCTTACTGGTATCTCCTTGTTAAATATACTCCTTTTGTTTTTTTTAAATATAAAATGAACCAATACGAATATATATATTTCTTATAGATTGCAGTTAAAAAGTTAAATTTTTGTATGTGTGAAATATATATGACGTATGTGTAATATGACACATTTATGATAAAATTTCAGTAATTAAAGGGTAAAGGCTTCTTTTGCATTTTACATTGCCTGAAAAGTATATACGGTGTAATAAGTAGAATGTGTAATAAAAATTGTAGAAGTTTGCTTGAGTTGATTAACTATTTTAACAAATTTTCAGTGTGGCATTTTTTCTATTTGGAAATGAATGGTGCTTACGGATATAGAAAGTATAAAAATATCAGTTGGTCAAATAATGCCCATTTTAGAGTTTAAAGAAAAGTTAAGCGTTTCCAAAAAGAATATATTTTAAAATTTAATCGGGAGAAATGTACTCTGAGGTTGAAACAGCAAAGCTGCTTAACTGTCAGTTACAATTACGCATACTTTTGATTTCTAAACAAGATGCTAGATATTTATGAACCATTCAGTTTGAAAGTTAAATGAAATCAATTCTGATAACTTAAAGGAATTTTAAAGTGTGTTCTCGTAGGTCATTTATATAACATTAGAAGAGGAACAATCAAGCGTTAATGTTCTTATAAAAGAAAGTAAGTTTTTCGGGGGTCAAAGTAAAAAATGAAAAGTATATTTCGAGAAGTACAAAAAGAGAATTAATTTATTCTTTATTTCCCATCTTTGTCTGGTTAAAAACATTCACCCTTGCAGATTTTGTACAAAGTGCCCTTTGTCGTTTCTTGATGCATTTTAAATCATTTCATTATCTATCGAATGTTTAGATTTTTTAAAAATTATCTGAAATAATTATTTTATACATGGGGCTGAATATAAGAAAATCGGACTAAGAAATAAAAAATCTTTTTTTCGGTGCATGTCATCCCTCGATAATGTTTTGCTGAATTACTCGGTTCTTAGTTAACGAACAATCGGTGGTTCCGTGCGAATTTTTTGCATCTATAAGAGCCTGCAAATATTTTTGAAAAAATTCGTATCCCGAAGTATTAAGTGTTTCTAAATTAAACTCGCAAAAATAATTAAAATTCATGCACTTTATTGAATTCTACGTTCGAAAGAAATCCATATTGCAACCAACTCCATTAGCTCCGATTCCATAGACTACGGTGTCACTTCTATATTAACAAAGAAAACCTAAGAAAACGGAATTTGTCTTGTGAAATATCAAACTATTGTTTCAGAATCAGTGTCAAAATTTCAATTTCTCTCTTATATTTCTCGAATGATTTAATAATTATATATCAAGAATTTTAAATGTGTTAGGAATGAAATTTTCAATATATCGTGACTATATTCGATTCATATTAGATGGGAAACTACCCACGTGTTCGTCATGCTTGATTTAAAAAGAATTTATTTCTATTTCAATTATGGAAATTTGTATAACAGTCTAGCTGAAGCAGAATTAAACAATCCATGCAAGACATGTGATCAGTCCTTCAATATTCGGGAACTAATTATCGAAAGGAAAATAAAAAAAAACTTCTTTCCTCCAATTTTTGAGTTTCTAATGACAAATTTTAATAAGTAACTGATCATCCACATACAAATTTTCTATAAAATCTTGTGTTAGCTGCAATTTCCTTGCAGAAAAGAATCGGAAAACAATGTTTCTTTAATCTGGGCAAATGGAAAAATTTCTACGTCAACTTTCGAATTCCTTATACAACTACGTTTCTAAGGGCTAGTAGTTGTTCATACAAGGTGTTTAGTAAAGTTCTGCAACATCTGAATTTTCCTTACAGAAGAGGAGACAGCAAACTCTTCTGCGATCAGAGGGAAAACGTAAGTTTTTCTACTCCACTTATTGAATTTTTCATGTTACTCCATTTCAAGAATTTTTCTGGCTCTTGCGCCATTAAACCTCAACCAACCAACCAATCATGAAATTTTCTAGTCGTTGATACAATTATTTCAACAAATTTCTGCGATATTTGGGTTTTATCTACAGAAGAGGTGATAAATTTTTCAATAAATTGGGAAAATAAAAATTCATGACCTATATATTTCCTCCCACATTTTGCTTTTCTGATGGTGCTTGCTTATTTCCAAAAAATCTTAAATATATCGTTCATTCAAGTTATTTTAATAAGACCCTACGGTATTTCAAATTTCTTTGCAGAGAAGAAACATGTAATTTCGTAATAAGGCCATATAAAAAACAAGCATGTTTTTCTCCTGCAGCGATTTAATTCCTCGTATTACTCGCTGCAAAGTGCTACCTGCTTGATCATGCAAGGTATGCGGAATAATCCAGCAATATCTGGGTTTTCCTTGCAAAGGATCAGCAATAGACGACAAAAATAAAATAATCAAGGGGAATGAAAAAAAGGGTCTTATACTTTCTCCTCCAGATTTTGTATTTCTCGTTGGTCATGCAAGATATTTCAACAAAATCCTGGAATATTAGGATTTTGTTTCCAGGGACGGAGGAGACAATACAAGTTCTGTCATCAAAGCCAATGAAAAAATAAGACCTTATTCTTCCTCTCCAAAGAATTGTCGTCTCAGTAGTTCTAAAAAAATCCTAGGATATTGGTTATTTCCTAAACAGGACGAGGAGTAGGAGACACGAAAAATCTTCTATAATCAGGGCTAATAAAGGGGGGAAAAACATTTTCTTCTCTACATTTGAGCTTCTCATCATACTCCTTTTCCAAAGACTCGGGTCGTTTCGGAAAGTTTTTTTAAATAAAATCCTTCGAAATCTACATTTTCCTTTGCCGAGGGAAACGGATGAAATTGACATCTTTT
Organism: Araneus ventricosus; assembly: GCA_013235015.1. Lineage (NCBI taxonomy): Eukaryota > Metazoa > Arthropoda > Arachnida > Araneae > Araneidae > Araneus > Araneus ventricosus. The sequence continues at coordinate 210,996 of BGPR01000525.1, forward strand.
CCTGTATTCAATGGTGGGAAAAGAAACCAAACGTGTCTTTTTCCCCCTTAATTTTTGAATCCTTCTTAGTTCTTATCTAAAACAATGTTTGGCCGTTCATGCAAATTATTTAAATAAAATCCTACAATAACAGTGGCAGTGCAAAAAATTTCTCTTTCTTGAATTTTCATGGTACTCCGCTTTCAAAAGCCTATCTGGTCCTTCATACGACGTATTTAAACAAAATCTTCAGACATTCTTTGTACAGGAGACAACAAAATTTTCCATTAAACGAGGCGAATGAAAAACCGCCCACGTGTTTTCTCCAATGTATTAATTTCTCATGTTACTCCTTTTCAAAGGGCTATCTGATCGTTTATGCTTGACATTTAAATCCTGCGAAATCTGAATATTCCTTGCAGAAATGGAACAGGAGACGGCAAATTTCTTCTGTAAACGAGGCAGATGGGAAAAAGGAATTGTTATCCATCTATTTCTCAACCAATTTTTTTTATCATTTCCAAAAATTATCTGATCATTCATGCAACATATCTGAATAAAATCCTGCGATATCTAGAATTTCCTTGCAGAGAAGGAGCCTGAAATCAGACATGTTTTCTACTCCTCATGACGAAACTCCTTGCAAAATTCTCTTTATTCGATCATGCAAGGTATGCAAAAAGATTTTCCTTAAATTATTGAAATTTTGTCACCTGCTCAATTTTGTAAGGCGAATGAAACAAACAAAAAAAAAAAACGGTCCATACAATTTGCTCTTTTATTACTTTAATTCATCATTTTGCTCATTTCGGAATATATGGTTGGTTCATGTAATGCATTTCAATAAAAATCCCACAATAAAATCCTGTAATATATGGATATTGTTCCCAGAGTTGGAAAGGCAACAAAAGTTCTCTAATCAGAGTAATCCTGTAATAAGACTACATTACCTGGATTTTGCTTCCTGGCATCTGAAAAAAGACGACGAAAGTTCTCTAAGCCCGAGCGAAGTAAAAATAAAAATAAGCACTTACCTTTTCTCTTGAAATTGTCAAATTCCACATGGCATTCTGTTTACAAATACTTAGGGAAATGTATGCAATTTTAATGAAATCTTACAATATCAGGTTTTCCTTAAGCAGGACGAGGAGAGAGATATCGAAACTCTTTCTGTAATTAGGGCCAATGAGGAAAAAAAAGGCCCAAATATGTCTTAATCCAAAATTGAAATCCTCATTCCTCCCGTTTAAAACACTTTGGTGGCTCCTCTCCAGACAAGGAGAATTACCAGATACATACATTTCTGTTAGCTGCACAAATAAGACAACAAAAGTTACATCAAACATGACTTTTCCTTTTCATTTTTTGAATTCTTCTTGGTTTTCTTTTTCAAACCAATATCTAGTCTTCCAGGCAAAGTATGCGGATTTTCCTTGCAGAGAGAAGTTGATACCTAAAAAAAAATGCTCTCTTTCACGGTATATCAATAAAATCCAGCGAAATCTTGATTTTCCTTACCGAGGTGAGCAGGAAAAGAGAATTTTTTTCCCTGTTTTCGGGGCAAAACGAAAAAAAACAAACTCTTCTCTTATTAATTTTTTGGATTCTTCTTGGTGCTCCTTTCTAAATGTAGACCTGTCAATTGATGCAAGTTATTTAAGAAAGGCATTGCGATATCTTGATTTTGCTTGCATGGAAGTTTTTATGAGATACCAAAAGCTCTTCCGTAACCCGAGGAGTTAAAAAAAAAAAAAAAAAAACTTTTCCCCTGCAGATTTTGTATCCTTCATATTGCTCCTTTTCAAAGTTTATTTGATCCTTCATGCAAGGTGTGGATATGATCTGGGAGGATGAAAAAAAGAAGTCATTATCTTTCCTCCTCAAATTTTTAATTTCCACTTGGTGTTCTGTTACAAAAAGTTTTGATCGTTTAAAGCAATTTTAGTAAAATCCTACGAAATCAGGATTTTACACAGGAAGAGGAGTAGGAGACAACGAAAAGTTTGTCTGTAATTCTGGGGAAAAAAGGAAAAAACAACGTACCCAAATATTTTCTCTTCAACGTATGAATTCTTCCTGTTTAAAAGACTATGGTCGTTTAAACAAGGGGTTTAAATAAAATCCTGTGAAATCTGCATTTTCTGCGGAGCCAAACTGGTGGCAAGGAATTGTTTTTGCATTCAAAACGGGGGGAAAAAAACTCCCATGTTTTCCTTCGTTTTTTAAATACTTTTTGGTTCTCTTTTCATTGTCTGCTCGTTCATGCGACGCAAGTAAACAAAATCTTTGGATATCTGGATTTTCCTTGCAGAAGACGAATATGAGACAAAAAAGATTTTTCATTAATACGGGGCGAATGTTTAAAAAAAACTCCCACATTTTTTCTCCTTTAATATATTAATTCCTCATGATACTCCTTTTCAAAGGGCTGTCTGATTGCTTATGCAAGAGATTTAAACCCTGCGAAAACTGGATATTCCTTGCAGACATGGAGCAAAAGATAGCAAGCTTCTTCTGTAAATCACTCGGAAGGAAAAAAGATCATGCTCCATTTATTTTCTCCTCCAAATTGGTTTTTTTCATGATGCTTATACATTTCTAAAAATTATTTGATCGTCCATTCAACATATTTGAATAAAACCTTGCAATTTCTCGAAGTTCCTTCTAGAGAAGGAACACGAAAATATGTCCTGTTACAAGGCCAATGAGAAAACACGTTTTCTATTCCTCATGGGCAGTACTTGCAAAATTGAACAGGAGACAACAAAATTTCAATAATTAAGGCGAATGAAAAAAAAAAGTTCATACATTTTCTTCTTTATGCTCATTTCGAAATATTATATGGTTGTTCATACAATGAATTTCATTAAGAATCCTGTAATAAAAGCCTGCATTACATGGATTTTGTTTCCGGGCGTCTGCAAAAAGACGACGAAAGTTCTCTAAGCCGAGCGAAGGAAAAAAAAATGAGCACTTGCCTTTTTTGCTGAAATTGTCGAATTCCGCATGGTATTATGTTTACCAATACTAACCAAATGTTAGCAATTTTAATAAAATCTTACAGTATCAATGTCTTCCTTACACAGGACTAGGAATAGGAGCGATATATCGAATATCCTTCTGTAATTAGGGCCATTAAAAAAAGGCCTATATATTTGTTAATCCAAAATTGAAATCCCCATTCCTCCCACTCAAAACAACTCTAGTAATTTAAGCAAGAGTTTTAAATAAAATCCTGTAAAATCTGGATTTTCCTTGCAGACAAGAAGGCATAAAATTGCTTCTGTTATCTGCACAAATAAGACACAAAAAAAGGATCCCATGTCTTTTCCTCTTTGTTTTCAGAATTCCTCTTGGTTATCCTTTCCAAACCAATATCTAGTCATTCAGGCAAGGTATTAAAATAAGATCCTGCTACTACATGTGGCTATTCTTTGCTTCCTTCCCAGGAGGAAACAAAGGCTGTGGTCAAAACGAATGAGAAAAAAAATGCTTGTCTTTTTTCTGCAAATTTTTTGAATACCTCGTGTTACTCTTTAAAAAAATACTCTCCTAAACGGTATTTGAATAAAATCCTGCGAAATCTGGATTTTCAGTGCCGAGGCGAACAGGAGACGAGATTTTTTTTCTTTTATCAGGGCAAAGCAAAATAATAATAAAAAAAAACCGCCCATCTCTTCTGATACATTTTTTGAATTCTTCTTGGTACTCCTTTCCAAAAAATTCAAGGGCAATTTATGAAGGTTATTTAAGTAAGACATTGAGATGTCTTGATTTCTCTTGCTTAAAATCTTGAATACGAGACACCAAAAGCTTTTCCATAGTCCGAAGTTACTTTTTTCCTACAGTTTTTCTTCATATTACTCCTTTTCAAAATTTATCGGATTGTTCATGCAAGATAACGATATAATCTGAGAGATTGGAAATAAAAAGCCCTTATCTTTTGTCTTCAGATTTTCAGTTTCCTCTGGTGCTCTGTTACAAAGGGCTCTGGTCATTGAACCAATCCTATGATATTAGGCTAAAATAAAATCCCATGATATCGGGACGAGGAGTAGGAGGCAACGATAATTGCTCTGTAATAAGGGCGAATGACAAAGAGAAAAAAAAAAAAAACGCCCATATATTTTCTGCTCAGCATTTGAACTCCTCCTTTTAAAACAACTAGGGTCGTTTACGCAATGGTTTTAAATAAAATCCTGCGAAATCTGCAATTTCCTTTGCTGATGCAAACTAGTACCGAGCAAATTTTTCTACATTTTAGGGAAGAAAAAAAAAAAAAAACACGCCCATGTGGTTTTTCTTTCATTTTTTTTCAATACTTTTCGGTTCTCTCTTCCAAAACAACGTCTGGTCGTTCATGCGACGTATTTAAATAAGCTTTCGATATCTGGATTTTTCTTACAGAAGACGAGGATTTTTCCTTTATCGCGGTGGATCAGAAAAAAAGTTGCGCATCTCGATATTTTAATTCCTCATGGAATTCAGTTATGCTTATGCGAGAGATTTTAAATCCTGTGAAATATGAATATTCTTTGTAGACATGGAGCAGGAAACATCAAATTTCTTTTGTAAATGAGAGAAATGAAGAAAAATCGTAATCCATACATTTTTACAAATTCTGTTTCTCATGGTGCTTATGCATTTCCAAAAATTTTCTGATTGTTCACGCAATGCATTTAAATAAAATCTTGCGATACTGTATTTCTTTTCTGAGAAGGAGCATACAAAATTTTTCTCTAATAAGGCTAAATGAGAACTCATTTCTTCTCCAATATCTCAATTCCTCATGGTGATCCTTGGAAAGCGCTATTTGGTCGATCATGCAAAGTATACAAAAAAAAATCCAGCGATTTCAATCTAAAGAACGAGCAGGAGATAACGAAAATTCTTCCCCACCAATCTGGGAGGATGTGTAAAAAAAAAAAAAAAAAAAAAAAAAAAATGTAAATTTTCTCCTAGCTTTTGTTTTCCTCAGTATGCTGATTTCCAAATATTATGATTGTTCATGCATGGTATCTCAGGAATATCCTGCAATAATTGGATTTCCTCTATTGGAGAAAACAAATATTCTGTAATCTGGAAGAATGAAAAAAAAAAACTTCTCAAATTTTGAAATTTCATATGGTACTCTGCTATAAAAGTTTCTGGTTGTTTAAGCAATTTTAATAAAAATCAGGATTTTTCTTGCATAGGACAAGGCCTAGGGAAGAACGAAAATTCTTTTGTATTCAGGACTAATAAAAAAAAAACGCCTAATATACATCTATTTTCCTTCAACCTTTTAGTTCCTCCATGTCTTCATTTCGAAATATTATATGGTTGTTCAGTGAATGCATTTCAATAAAATCCTGTAATACCTGGATTTTTTTCTAGAGCAGAAAAGATAACGGAAGCTACTCTGTTTGAAAAGACTGATAGTTTCAAGAGTTTCAGATTTTCCTTGCACAGGAAGAGGAGTAATAATAAAATTATAACTAAATAAAATTATTCTGTAATTAGAGCGAATGAAAAAAAGCCCATATATTTTAATGCAAAATTGATACGCTCATTCGTCCTTTTCCAGAGGCTCTGAAAAGGATTTTAAATAAAATCCTGTGAAAACTTAATTTTCCATGCAGGCAAGGAAACATAAAATTTCTTCTGTAAATGATACAAACACGACAACAAGAGCCACCATGTATTTTCCTCATTTTTTGTATTCCTTTTTCTTTTCTTATCCAAAACCAATGTCTGGTTATTCTAAGGTTTTCAAATAAAATCCTGCGATATGCGGATTTTTCTTACCAAGGGGAGCAAGAGACGATTTTTTTTTCTGTTATTGGGGGAAAAAAATTCATCTTTGATTCATTTTTTGGATTCCTCTTATTATTCATTTCCAAAAGAAACTATGATCACTTCATGCAAATTATTTAAATAAGACATTGCAATATCTGAATTTTCCTTGCATGGAAGACGACACTACAAGCGCTTCCATAACCAGAAGGAGCAAAAAAAAAAAACTTCAGTTTTTGAATTTTCCATATTACTCATTTTCAAAATCCTTCCTTTGATCCTTCATGCAAAATACGGATGGGAAAAAAAAAAAAAAAAACACCATTAACTTGTCTCCTGAAATTTTCAATTTCCACATGGTGCTTTGTTACGAAAGCTTCTGGTTTTTTAACCAATTTTAATAAAATCTTAAGATATCGGGATTTTCTTCAGACAGGACGACGAGTGGGAGACAACGGAAAGTTTGTCTGTAAACTTGGGAATAAAAAAAAAAGGAAAAAAAAATCTGTATATTTTCTGCTCAACGTTTGAACTCCTCCTGACAACACTTTCTCAGAAGATTCTGGTCTTCATTATTATTATTATTAATCCACCGAGAGGGAACCGACCAGATAAGGTTTACTGTTATACAAAACCGTCTCAGCGTAAAGATGAAATACAGAAAGAAGTGGAAAAAATAATACATAAAGTAAACTTAAACAGTCTGCAATGAATGTCTTAATTGCTGCTGGAAGCGAGAAAAGTCTTTCTTAATCCATGATGATATCATGCCTTCACTCTGGTCTTTAATTGCATGGAGTTAAAATCATGAAAATTTTGCATTTTCCTTTTTTGTTGCGAATTGGTGGCAAGGAAATTTCTTCTGTATTCATGGCAAATAAAAACGCAAACAAATACACGACCATGTTTTTACCCCGTCATTTTTTAAAATTTCTTTGGTTCTCTTTTCATGCGACGTATTTAAACAAAATCTTTGGATATCTGGATTTTCCTTGGAGAAGATGAGTAGGAGACGACAAAAATTTGTCCTTAATCGGGGCGAATGGAAAAAAAAACTTCAAATGTTTTCTCCATTCTTTTAATTTCTCATAGTAATCCGTTTCAAATGGGTATCTGGTTGCTGATGCAAGACAAAAATCCTGCGAAATCCAGATATTCCTTGCAGAAAGGAGCAGGGGACATCAGATTTCCTTGGTAAATGAAGAAAAATCATTGGTGGGAAAAAGTGTATAGGCATTCTATTTTTATCATGGTACTTATTGATTTCCGGAAATTTGTTGATTGTTCACGCAGGGCATTCAAATAAAATTCTCCGATACTTCGAATTTCCTTACAAAGAAGGAGAGTATAAATTTTTTCTATGCTAAAGCCAAATGTGAAAACACATGTTTCCTCTCCAATATTTTAATTGCTCATGGTACTCCTTACAAAGTGCTACTTGATCGATTAGACAAAGTATACAAAAAAAAATTCAGTGATTTCCGTGAAAAGAATGAGCAGGGGATAACAAATTATTCCGTACTAATCAGGGCGGATGCAAAAAAAAAAAAAAAAAAACAGCCCATATATTCTCCTTCAAATTTTTTTTTTCCTCATTGTGCCAATTTCGAAATGGTATGATTGCTCATGCATGGTATCTCGGCAATATTCTGCAATACTTGGATTTTCTTTCTACGGGAGAAGATAAACCCTCTCTATTCTGGAAGAATTTTAAACCTTATCTCTTCAAATTTCACATGGTTCTTTGTTGCAAAAGGTTCTGTTTAAACAGTTTCATAAAAGTTCTACGATATCAGGATTTTGCTTACAAGGAGACAACAAAAATTCTTCTGTGATTAGGACGAATAATAATAATAAAAAAAAACTCCACAAAAATTTTTAAAACTCCTCGTATTCCTTTTCAAAAGACACTGGTCGTTTCAGAAAGGGTAATAAATCTCTAAAATCCTGCGAAACCTGGATCTTCCTTTCAAACAAGGATATATAAAGTTTCTTCATTTAAACGGGAGAAATAAAACAACAAAAAGTGGCAATGTCTTTTCATACTCATTATTTGAATTCCTCTTGGTTCTCCTTTCCAAATCCATGTCCGGTTATTCAGGCAAGGAATAAATGCGGATTTTCCTTGCAGGTAATGTATTCCAGAAGGAAACGAACGTACTTCTGTGATCGGAACGAATTGAAACAAAACGCTTGTATCTTTTTCTCTGAAAAGTTTGAACTCCTCGTGGTACTCTTTTCACAAAATCTGGAAGTTCCTGCAAGGTATTTCACAAAAAAAAAATGTCCTGCGAAATCTGGACTTACCTTGCTGGGGCGGGCAGGATATCAGCACATTTTTTTTCTGTTATCAAGGAGAATGGGAAAAGGGGGGGGGGAAAGCAAGTCTCTTCTCACTCATTTTTTGAATTTCTCATCTACCCTTTATCGAAATGGCTATCTGGTCGTTTATGCTATGTATTGTTATAAAAACCGTAGTGTCTGGAGTGCTTTCTTCCACAAATGTCGGAGAGAACAAAGTGTCTTCGATAATAAGACGGAGGGGAAATTTTTTCCCTTCCAACTTCTTGGCTTTCTCAGAGTACTGATTTACTATAAAGACCTCTTTCCGAGTTGGTGCGAAGTCTTTACTTTGGATGTTATATTTTATCCATATTTTTCTTTGGAGAAGCAAGCGCGAGACAAAAAAAAAAAAAAAATGGCGAATAAAAAAATAACTGCCAATATTTTCATTTAAAAACTTTCCCTTGGTAAACCAATATCTGCTAATTCATGCAGCGAATAAAAACCTGCGACATGAGGATTTTCCTTGCAGATAAGGCAGGAGGCAACAAACATGCTTCTGAGATCTGAGCGACTAAAAACAAAACGCCTGTATATTTTCTCCACAAATATTTGAACAACTCATGATACTTTTTTCAAAAAAAAAGCTGTTCCTCTGAGATATTTCAATAAAATCCTGCCAAATCGGGATTTTTCTTGCCAATGCCGGCAGGAGACGAGTGTTTTTCTCTGTTAACAAGAATGCCGTCCATGTCTTCCCTCATTTTTGAATTCCTTCCTCTTCACGCTCCTTTCTAAAAGAATGTATTGTCGCTCATGCAAAATATTTGAACAAGACACTGCGATATACTGACATTTCGTTGCAGGGAAGACGGAAACAAGACGCCAAAAGCTCTTCCATAATCGGAGCAGTGGAAAAAATAAACTTTTTTCCCTACAGTGTTTGAATTCTTCATATTACTTTTTTTTAAATGTTTATCTGCAAGGTACGAATATAAAATCTATTGATATCTTGGTTTAATTTGCAGAAGGAGAGGAGATTTACACAAAATTACAACCCATATATTTTTCCTCCGATGTTTTAATTTCTTATGCTCCTCGTTTCCGAAAGCTGTTTGGTCGTTCCGCAAATTATTTCAATAAATCTTGAGATGCATAGAATTTTCTTTCAAACAAGGTGCAAGAAAAATTGAATTTTTTCAAATCAATAAATACGTATATACAATCTATTCGCCACCAGTTCAATTTCTCCTGATAATCCATTTCCATAAGGCTATCTTGTCATTCATACAACGATGTATTTTAATAAAAATCTGTGGTATCTGGACCAAGGGAAATGGAAAAGACTATAATTTTTTTCTGTAATCATCAGGGCGAATGTCGGGAGAAAAAGCCCATATTTTTTCGTTCAATGTTTTAGTTCCTTATGATACTCTTTCAAACGTTCATATTTTTTCTGGCCATACAAAACATTTAAATAAAATCCAGCAATATCTATATCAACTTTGTTGAGAAAATGGAGACATTAAGAATTCTTTTAAAATCAGAGGGAATAATTAAAAAACACTGATTTTCCCTCCTCCGGTTCTTTAATTTGTTATGGCACATAGTCTCCAAATGGCTATCTGGTCATTGCAATGTATTTAAATAAATGAAATCTTATCATATGTGGATCTTCGCTCCAGAGAAGGAGGGAAAAAATTAAAAAATGTAATCGGGCGAATAATAATAATAAAAAAAGCCCATATATTTTCTTCTCCGACGTCAGAACGTTTTTTTCACTAAGAATTCTTTTATCAGGGAGAATGGAAAAAAAAAATCATCCTTATGTTCTGTCATCCAGTTCTTGAATTTCTCATGGCACATGATCTCCAAATGGCTATCTGGTCGTTGAAATGTATTTAAATAATTAAGATCTTCTTAAGAGATTAAATCATTAATTTTAATTAACGACGATCTTCCCATATTTGGATCTTCACTCCTGAGGAGGAGGAAAAGATTTTTAAAAAATAAATGGCACACCTTTTCCAAAGACTATCTGGTCATTGCCATATATTGAAATAAAATCTTCCAGTATCTGGACCTTCACACCAGAGGAGGAAGAAAATTTCAACTCCCAGAAATAAGGGCGAATAAAAAAAAAAAAAAAACGCCCATTTATTTTTTTTTCCTTCAATATTTTAGTTCTTTATAGTACGGTTTTTTCATATGGTAATTTTTGTCGTTCAAGCTGGATCTTTAAAAAATTTCCAGCGATATTCCATGTTTCCGTTGCTGAAAATTTAGAAGAGATTAAAAATTATTTTACAATTGGAGGCAATCTCTCCAATTCTTGAATTTCTTGTGGCGCATCTTCTCCAAATGCCTATCTGGTTGTTGCAATGCATTTAAATAAAATCTTCCCATATCTGGATCTTCGCTCCAGAAGAGGAAGAAAATATAAGGACTTTTCTGTAATCAATGCGAATAAAAAAAAAACAAATACGTCCAAACATTTTGTCCTTCAATATTTTAGTTCTTTGTGCTACTCTTATTTTAAATGGTAAATTTTTTCGTTCATGCTGGATGTTTTAAATAAAATCCGGTGATAACTGGAGTTTTACCTGATGACATGTTGGATGAGGAGATGCTAAGAATTCTTCTATAATTAGAGGGAATAGGAAAAAACCCGACCCTAACTTTCCCCTCCAGTTCTCGTGTTTCCTCCAATTTTTATATGCTCGTAGTTCTTTCTTTATAAGAGTACTCAATTTTTTTTAAAGCCTTCATGTGATTGAAATATATATGTAATAATGGATGGAAATTCCATTACAAGTTATATCGTACGATATATAAGCAATTTATTCTTTCTAAATATTGAGACAAAAGATGTTTTAAATCGAGCATGACAAAATCAGACTTACTTTAGTATGAGCGTGTATAATTATGGTATAATGAATGAACACTTCATTCTTATTTAATTATATTTCTTCATTAATTATTTAAAATTATTATTTAAATTTATTTAAAATTTTTGATAAACAGCTCTTAATAAAATTGTTAAAGGAAACGTGAAAAAAATTAAATCCTCGACACTGCTTTTGCAGCAAAATTTGAAGGGTTTTAACCATTCGAAGATAATTTTGGTATGTTCGTATGCATTTTGGTATCTTTGTCTATGAAAAAGGGCTTAATGGATTCCTAAAAAACTTCCCCATGCGCGTTAGCAGATTTCGGTCATTATTTTGAGCTACAAATCCTGGCGAGCGAGAAGAATTTTGAAATTATTATAGGGGGATATTGTAAAACAGTATTACCACTATACAAGTCGCCTCTACTTATGAATACAAATATGCTGCAAGATCCAGGATTTCTAACATTCACTATGCGTCAATTGTTTATGTAAGTAATAACTTCGTTCAAAATTTCCTTCAAGGGGGAATAACGGTAACGGATGCCAAGTGTGAGGGGGGAAAATATAAAATTTATATCTATAATTGACGTTTCGTACTTTCTTTAATGTTAGCCTTTCACTTAATTCCATAAACTTAAATTTCATAAAAATTCTTTTATTGAGGCACACAAAAGCTTGCATCTTATTTATTTGATACTTCTTTAATTGTTCGTTTGATATGTTTGATACATTTAATTTTGTGGTAACAAATTAATTTCTGCCTCTTTTATTATTACTAAAAACGGTTTGGTACAGTTGAGCCAAATCTGGCTCTTGCGCCTAAAGTTACAACCAATACAACTCTTAAATAGGTAGTAGTTCCTTTCAAGTGGCAATATAGTTATTTGGCGTATTATATAATAGTCCTCATCGATATAATTACATTGGAAATAAACATTAATTTATTTAAAAATTTTAATCCTCAATATACTTGCTAATTATTCTGAACCATTGTAATCCTTTTTTTAATTCATTCCATTTTTTATCTTAAAGAAAGTCGAGCGAATATAAATTTTTATTTCATATGATTATTATTGACATTATCTTCTTATCCCTTTCGACCCGACTTTTACATGATTAAAATTTAAATATGAGAAGTAGTTTAATGTTAACATTTAATGTCTAATCTCCGGGACGAAAGGGTTGATATTTTATCTTAACTTGTAGTTGATATGCAGCAATGATCATTGATTGACCGATAGATTAAACCATTTGGACGATAAGTGGCTTGCCAAAATACGTTTGCACCATTCATTTATTTTCTTATTAGGAACTATACGCAACAGTTAAATTTTTTAAAATCTTTTAGCACTTAATTTGTGCATAAAACTCCATTTATTGATGTATTGGTTCAGGGGTTCCCAACCTTCTCTCCCTCGCGTACCCCTGAATTATTCTTTTTGTTTTCGCGTACCCCCTACTGCCATATCCAACTCTCCCTCTCCCAACCATCCATCTCGTATATTTTTACACCGTGTTCCTGCTTATCTACCATACGTTTGGCGCAGTTTAGCCAAACATGGCTCTTGCGCCATTAAACCTCACACAACCAACACAGCCATCTATCTATGCAAAGAAGTCTTATCAATAAAGTTAAGGTTAGTTTAAGTTAATTTAAAAGTGAAATGACTCCAATTAATAACATTTGCAGAGCTTAATTTTGATTTTATATTTTATTTCGATTTTACAATAGTATTAGTTCAACGCCAAAGCAAATGAAGCCAGTATTGTAATTAGTATTTCGTTTTCACTTATAAGGATAGCTAAAAATTACACTTAACAATCAACTTTTCAAGTGGTATAGATATTAAATGACAAATATTCACTTGGAGGAACAAAATTCTCTAACTTTTTTAATTCCTTATGTTTTCTTGTTTCCACCATTGACAACTTTGATTTCTCGTACCCCCAAATGGGCCTTCGCGTACTCCCAGGGGTACGCATACCACAGGTTGGGAACCTCTGTAATTAGTTCGTTAAATTATTTAGCCTTCTAAGGAAAAGAATCTAATAATAAGGAAAATTTTCAGATAAGGAAAATTTGCCTAATATTATCGCTAGTATTAATCGCATCTAGTACAAATGCATTTTATAAGTATTGTAGATTGTTCATTTCAAGACATTATTGATAAATTTTTTACCATTTCAACCTCGTTAATACAGAAATGGAGTTAGTTATCCTGCTACTTATTCAGTTAATTGGCTCGAAGGGGATAATTTTCAATGAAATTGTTTGAAATGTTTATTTAAGGTATTTATTTATTTTAAACAAATTTATGGTAACCTTGAAATTTAAACGTAGTCTGAGTTATCCGTTATAAATGGAGAACGCTGCTGTCGAATAAGTGAAAATGTTGATCTTCCCATATTCTGCATATTATCCATATAAATGAAATATTATCACTTAGCAAAAGAATTTCGAAATATAAATCTAAAAATAAGGTAAATCTAACTCCAGAACAAATTTTTATTTCTTAATTATTTAAATAAGTTTTTAAAATGTAGTAAAAATGCTTTGATGAAGAGAAGTAAAGGCATACCCTCATTAACAGACTAAAAAAATGAAAACTATTGAAGCAAAGCATCTGTTTTATGAATTTTTATCTGTTTTATGAAGTAAAGCTCCTTGATTTCAGATTATTTTACGCTTGAAATTCAATGTGAAAAATACGAAATATAGTAGAATTTTCACAAAATTTCGAGAAAAAGCTTTGTAATTATTTTCTCTTCCAAAGATAGGTGCCCAACCTAGTAAACGTTATTGAGCAAAATTAATGAAAAATTTATTTGTTTTTTGTAATAGAAATATTAAATATTTATAAACTTATTAATACTTTTAAGAGGCTTTTAAAAGCCTATTTTTATTGTTTCATTTCTAATGAATTTAATTTTATATATGTTAGCTTAATGTTTATCTAAATTAAGTTTTAATTATCAGTAGTCGACTTTATGTTTTAAAATATTTAGTATAAAATCTGAATTGAGTTCCAATTACGTTTTGGTAACCGGATATATGCCCGAACCGGATGCCATTTGGCTAAAACTGGCTGCGGCATCCGGCACGACATTCTATATAACATCCTATGCTAATAATATTTACATTTGAAATATTTTTAACATCTTAATTACAGCTGAAAAAAGTACTTTTGTTTATATTTATACACTTATATCAAAGGAAAAAAATTAAACATGTTATTATATAAAATTAATGATTCCTGACAGGAATGAAATATTAAAAACATAGTAACCAACATCATTATTCAAAATTTCAGGCAAGACTGAAAACTCTTCTAAGCGTTTTTGATTGATTAATCAAAAATCGCTCCGCTTATTTATTTATATTCTTATTCAATATTTAATATTAATATCAAACAGTAGGTAATATTACAGCTTGTTTTTATATTTTAAAAACTCTAGATTAAGTTATTATAAACATGCAGTTGTCATTTATGATATTGTTGTCCGTAATAAGATACGCACTTCTCTCACTCACCGCTATAAATCAGTTTGAACATTAACTTCGGAATTTTGATAAATTACTCTAAACCTGAATCTGATTCACATTAAATGCGTTCTGAATCATATTAGTTTAGTAAACAAGTCTTAATAACCAATCCTAATGCTTGCTTCAACACCTTCCAAGGCTATTAGCAGAGAAACCAACCCAAACCCGAATGAGTGTTTCGGCGCCATTCATTTCCTATCCCTGTACAATCGCAATTAAAATGGGCGGTTTTGGAAGTCCTCCCGTTGCTTCAAGAACAAAGTTTGACGAGTTTGAGACATTAGGCTACTCCGATGGGGAAAAAAGTCTCTGCTAAGGACCTGGCGTAGGTTGAACCAGGGTCAGGTATTAATATATTTGTTCTCATAGATCTTGAGATTCCTGAACCTGTGTGTGTGAACTTCGGAAAGTCCGTGGGTGTTTGCTAAAACTCAGCAGGAGGGAAGAACGGACTAAATTGCTTTATTAACGGATGGACTGTCTTTTGATAGTAACAGATTAATAGTCTATAGAAAAGACTGTCTTCATTTTGCGTTGAATGGTATTGCAACTGTGTCTACAAAACATCTTTATAATGTCACGAGTTTATTCAAAAAAACGAATAGAGAAATCATTGGAAGTTATTACAAAATGAGAAATAGATACTGAAATTTCATTTTCCTTATTTAACACGTTCGATGCCATGATTCACAACTGAGATTCGAACGATCTATCTAATTAAATAACCCCTTCTCTGCTATCTCTCAACTACAGTAGAGAAGGGGTAATCTAATTAGACTTCAGGTATGAATAGTATTTGATTTATACGGCGATTAACGTGTGAATACACTTATATGTAGGGTTACCATTCGCCCCATATATACGGGGCGATCATCAAATTCCGCAACTCAGTTCTATTTGGACTATTACTATTTGTCCAGTTTTCTCCCTAAACTCTGCATGAGACACTGGATCAATCACTGGTGTCCAATTTTATAATTATGTGAATGAAGAAAATTATATAATTAAGGAAGTGAAATGACTGGGCTAAAAAGGATTATAGCTTTGCATCTTTTTTTTATTATTATTCTACGTGTTCATTTTATTAGATTTCTTAAACTCAACAGATTTTTTTTTATCAGAGTAAAATAAACCATTGCCCACCCACTTTTCATGTTTTATTTAGCATTTAAACATTCCGTATCAATACTTGAGTTATGACAACCCTATCTATATGGGCACATTGATTGCGCGAAGCACATCAATGTGCCATGATCGTTTTCGATTTCTTGCCATGTCTCTGCAATAGCGGCAATTGTATCTGCGGTATTTTAGTCGAACCTTGTGGACTGTTGAAGGAGGTAACTGCCTGACAGCAATACGGGTTGATTTTGTAGAACAAGCAAAATTAATTCTTTGTTGTCCTCTCTATTTTATTATTTAATGCTGTCTTGTCTCGGTAAATTTGTTTTGCCATGCACAAACTGACCTATGTAACAGTGGATGTGTGCGTGTTTTCCATACTTAATTCTGTGTCCTGTGGTTTCGCTGAGTCAGCGTATTCAATTTAAGTTCAATAAAACCATTCTTTTCTTAAGGAAATAGCCATTTTTAAGATTTTATTCAATAGCCTCAATTCCATCAACAAGTTATCTGAAATATACAAATACAGTGTGATTAAAGGCTTTGAAAACGACTGAGTAGATAGGACAAACTTGGTGAAAAATATTAATATAGTAATTTTATGAAATTGTAAAGAGTCTTTGTAGTCAATCTGTATTTTCTTCTGGATGTGTAAACATCTGCATCATAATTTTAAAATCGTTGGAGAGCCATTAATGTGCATTACAAAATCACGGCATTTAAAATTATTATAATACCAACAATATCTTCATTAAAGTAAGAAAAATCGCTATCATTTGGTATTTATTAGTCTGAAAAATGAGGATACATTTTCTGGGAAAGTTTCGGTAAGCCAGGTTTGTTTCGAATCGTATTTAGTTAATAACAATTCCAAGTTTCCTTCGGTAGTTTGTTTCCTAAATTTACACGAAATGAAATCCATGTTGGGAAGCAATTTCTCGAATAAATATTTACCCATGATGATGCTGATAATTCAGATTAAAACATGATTTGGCATGGCAGACTAGAAAGTGCAGATTATCAGTAACTGTTTCTGGAAGTGGGTGTTTTGCACTAGTAAAACTGTGCATTTCGATATTGCGTGGTAAAATATTATGTGTGGAGCTGGCCTTTGTATTTTAAGATCCATAAGAATGAAATCGCCGTTGTGTGAATAAAATTTTAAAAGTTTTATAAATGAAACAGCTAGTTTTGTTTTCCTTTCCAATTTTACTGCCAATTTACCAAAAGAGCCACGTGTCTCGTGAATCGCAGTTTCCTGAATCATGCATTTGAGACGGCCATGCAATTTCGCCCAATTTGAGAGAATCGGAAAAAAATTTAATGTATGTTAGCTGAAACTTACAAACTTCCTATACTTCAAAATTTAATCGCCGGCATTCTACATTTACGGATAGAAGACCAGTGGCGTAGGTAGGGTAAATTGCGCCAGGGGCATTATATTCATCTCCCCCTTCCCTTTCTCATCTGTCCACTTTTAAATTGAAACGTAAAGTTAAGAATTTCGTCTTCGTGGTGCTTCTGGCATCTATACGCACCTAGCTCACCCGTCTCTATAGTCCACTCAACGATGGGTTCGAAAAACATTAAATCATAATTTTGAAAATTGGTACACATGTTCGTGAGGGGCTTTTCATGAGGTGAGCATACTAAAAGTACCCGGTCCTGGGGGTGAGCTTGCACCGCCGTCTTGGATTTCATCCCCCATTTTTTATTTTTCCTGAATATCTTGAAATCTATTCAGTTTACAAACTACTATAGATTTAACAAATTAAAGAGCGTAAAATTCCATACAAATTCAAACTTTTATTTTTCTTCTAGCTTTAAGGATTTCCCAGATAATGGGTCTCAAAGTGGATAAATTTGTAAAAACTCTTACTACGCCACTATAGAAAAAGAGTAAAAAGTTATCTTATTTATTCTTCAGGACAGATAGAGTAAGAAGGAAATAATAGTGTTTTCTACATTAGAAAATGAAAATAAAGTCACAATAGTCAAACAGTAGCAATATAACTTGCAGTATCAGCCGTCGCATAGAGGCTACCGCGGTAATTTTTAACTTTCCACTTTCTCTGGACGGGGTTCGATTCAAAACTGGCCGATTTCTAGAGTCAAGCTTTTTACTTCTATAGATGTATGCTAGGTCGAGAATTACCGCTGTTAGTGTTAAATATAATGTATGTCTCATGAGTATGTGTAGCAAAAAATTTGTAAAATATGAAACTATGCATGAAAAAAGGAATCTGATTCTTAAATTCTAAAAGTGTGAGAAAGCTTGCAGATGAAATCAAAGATTTCATCTTTTATGACACTTTTAGAATTCTCACTATAATTATTCATAATCAATAAATATAAATTTTATTTATAATATAATTTATTGGAATATAATGTTAAATTTAGAACGTACGAATACTACGAATGCAGATTTAAAAGAATACTTTTGGCAATTTTGTTCTCTTTAGAAAGAAATCTTCACATTTTCTGCGACCTCGGCAAATTTTTCATGCCATATATATATTTTTTAAACCATGGTGGTGTAGTTGGCGGAATAGTAATTTCTTCGATTGATGAATGATAAAATTCTTAGCACTTTTCTTCTATCATGCGGAAAAAAGAATCCCGCGTCACTGCTCACAATAGTAACATTTCAGAAGAATGCCCCTGAATATTGCAAATCACTCCTACACTAATATATACTTGCTTCGAAACAGACTCGGCAATTTCCTTCTTTCCCGGCATTCAAAGGAACACTTTTACGGTCCTTAAACTACGACCCGACAGAAAACATAATGTCAGGTTTGTTCCCGCTAAAATGCCAGCCTTGGTTTCCAACTTATTCGAACGTAAAAACTCACTCATTATGCAACAGTTTGGAAAAAAGAAGGCGGCAGTATTGTATTCGGGAACGGACAATTAACAATTCCGGGCATAGGAGAAAAACGATTCCGGGAAAATAGGTCGCGGACCTTGAAGAGAAAAGTATGGACGGACAGAAGCCCCGTATTCTTTTCTTCCCTCGACAACTGTTTCTCCTGTTGCTAAGCGAACGAGCAGTTTCCTACTCTGTTGCGATGTTATTCTGATAGGTGAATTAAACAGCAGGGCTTTGGGAGAGGCAGGTGGACGTATCAAGGCTCGCTAAGATGGATGTTTGATTTGGTACTGAAGTTGGATACGATTTTGTGGAAATGAGTAGGCATTTGCTGGGGAATGTTGTCTTTCAAAAATCTAATCTTAATAGAAATTGGGGACTCGTTATTATCGACTAACTTTGGCGTGTGTAACAGTTTTTTGTAATATTATAGTATTTACTAAGGCGGGCACGCCGAGAGGGAGGGTCAGAAAGGGCAAAATCCCCGGGGCACAGTGGCGAGACTAGGGTAAGTGGTTCCCGGATCATGCCATTTTTTCGCCCCTGATTGGGCTTTAAAACATGACGTTAATGCACTAATGTTTTGTCACCATGGGCAGTGGCGTAGAGAGGGTAAGTGGCGCTAGGAGAGAATGTCCCTCCCCCCGTTCTCATTAATGGTTTAGCAAATGTAAATGGAATCCATAAAATGGTATTTTTATACCCACTCACCATATTTTTCTTTAAAAAGTGACATAAATTTGGTAATATTGTGACTCCATCGCACACCCTAAGACTGGAGCCTGGGGCATCTATATCCCTTTGCCCCCTTACTCGCTACGCCACTGCCGGGGCCCACGTCTGGGTCCAGAGTAGCGCCAGGCTGCCCGGAATAAGGAACTTTACTTTTTTCTTATTTTCAAGAGTATTTTATTTTCATACATGGCAAATGGGACTCGGTATGAAGTGAACTATATTTTTACATTTGTTTTCTCTGAATTTAAAACTCGCGCATTCTCATTACAATAATCTAAATTAGCCGCCTTCGGCGATCATCTGATCGCCCGTAATATTAATACCCTGTAGCTGTGCTTGCAACTTGACAAAATAAATTAGCGGTTGTGGAGTCTGAGGGACTCTGCCGAAGTTTTATTTTGCGATAAATCTCGAAAATGGAGGGTGATTGGGAGCAGGCGACCATTGATGACATATCTAGAGGTCGGAAGCTTTCATACGAAATAAAAAATTGTCGAAAGCGGTCCAGTCGTTTGGGGCTGGGGTACTTGTCCTCTGGGGTTTTTTTTTTCCAATTATTTTAAATATATGGATTACAGAAGGTGGCTCGAAGACAGATTTCTCTCCGATGATTAGACACCACAGTCTTAATTCGCAAGGGGCGGGGAACGGCCACACTTCAAGTCGCAACAAGCAGTAATGCCGCTTTACCTATTAATTGCTCAGACAAAAATCAAGTGCCACTGTCGTGTTGTCTTTGCTTGTTAAGTCTTGCTTATTTACCATTTGTAGGTATTTGCTTTGAGGAGGTGTGTGGGAGGGGCCCGCATTCTATTGTTTGCATCGGGGCCCCGCTCGCAGATGAACAGCTTCTCATGTTACTCGGATCTCGAGAGTTCAGAAACACATTTGACAATGGTATTTACAAAAGTGTCAATGTATAAGATAAATAAAAATGTTAAAAAAAGGGGGAATAAAAAAGTGGAAGGGTAAAAAATAATACTAGACAACGACAAGAACAAAGTTCTGGAGATTGTCTTTAATTTCTCCTTTGTGGATAAATGTTTTTCTTTCCAATACATTCTGGTTTAGGTTCAGGCCAAAAGAGGATATTAAATTCAGACCTTAGTCTTTTTCCTCTACAGAAAACCTATTCCATTTTTGAATCTGCATGAATGTCTGGCCTCTGATGAAGTCATTCACCAGATTCTAACTTCTTGTCGTTGTCTACTATTATTTTTTACCCTTCCACTTTTTATTCCCAATTTTTTTAATATTTTTATTTTATACTTGGCAATTTTTTTCCTGGATGATGCTGCACTTGCGCACACCAATTAAATTGTTTCAATTATTTTTTGTCTTTTTAGATATTCTTACCTTTTTGTCTCTTTAGATATTCAATGTCAATGTATAAGGATAGAGTATGAGAAAATACTCATGCGAATAAGAATACATACAGAGCCACCTACTCCTTTTGACACTTCAATTCGCAATCGTTCTTTCACGTGAATACATTCGGAATTTTAAATAAGTAGTCTAGAGCTTATAAAATTTTGTTTCTCGGTCCCGAATTTGGATGATGCACCAATTCATGACGAATAGGAAGAAAAGTGGATTCAAAATAGTTTTTCAGAAAATTTTAATAAAATAGTGTGAGGTTGATTTTCTTAATTAGTTTTGCTTATAAACATTTTAGAGTCCAAAAGAAGGCGGGATCTCGCTGGAGATCCTGATTCTCAGTTAACGATGCCTGGCCTAGTTCATTAATGAAAATAAGAAGCACTTTCTCTAGTTGCTTTAGAAAATGCTTTAATCGGCTTCACCTCATGTTCGTTTTCATCTTTCCCATTAGGAATGCGCGATACGGAAATTGAATTTCGATATAGTTGTTATCGCCACTCTTGAAATATAAGTATCGTTAGTTGCTGATTAATATAATGGTTTAAGATTTGGTGTCCACAAAATACCTTAGCATTTTTTAAATTTCTAATTGACTGCTTTGGACCAACCGTAAATGTAATGAACCGCATAAAATATTCAACAAATGTCAATTTGTAAATTTTAAAAAAAGCAACCTTCTGTGAAATATAAAATGCTGAACTTCTTTAGAAAGCGAAAAAAAAATCATTCTGTTTTCCTTGGTTTATGTAAAATATAAAGTATATTCCCATTCAATTCATTTCGTTATTGGAATGAAAATCTCCTCAAACTTGTGTAGGCATCTTATTCGATATAACTGTTCTCATAAAATTATGCTCTGTTTTGTATTGACCCATTGCTGATGGAATTTGGCATTCATGGGGCATATCACTCATTCATATTTTACAAAACATAATTATATAATAATCGAAAAACAAATAATTTACTTAAGTTGATATCCCACCGAGCAGGCTACTCACATATGGACATAAGCTGTCGGATGAGGATCCTTTTTAATCCATATAGTTTAATATTTAGATATATAATTTAATGACTTATTTATATTTAACATATGGCACTGAATGTAACAATTGTGGGACTATTTTTAATAAAAGCACTTGTTTTGGTATGCATGTTTAACTCCTTAAGTCTCGCGCTCATCATATTGACGTGCATCGAATTATCGCATTTTTTATAATTTGGTACAAAAATTACGTAGAATCCATAAGCATCTCAAATATTCTATGCCGCCTTAGATGAATGAAAACGACAGCCCTTTACAAAACAGGAGGAGCCATCTTATTAGCAAAAAAAAGGGGTTAAGGCTTTGAGGAATCCTTTTTTTTTTTTCCTCCATTTCTGAGCTGCCGAGCTCTTTTGAGCCCTTTTTGATAATTCATGTATTCTATTGATGACAATTCTGTTTTGTACAGAACTTAGTTTTTCCACGATGGTACAAAAGTGAATTCAATAAAAGAATAAATAAAAGCATTGACATTCATGCGCTAATGGTCGCCAGTGTACATGTAGTAATGCAAATTCACGGGATTTTACATTACTACATATAAGGCAAGAACTTAGAGAGACGAAGACTGCAGCATTCTTTTTAGGCCTCACACGTGACTAACTTTTGAAGAATTAGATGATAAATTAGTTCTAATTGACGGTCACATGCGAGACGAATGATGGATTGGGAAATAACTGGCCTAAAGAGATGGTCTTCGGTGATAAGCAACGTTCACCTTTTACTTTTTCTTCCTTCTGGTTTAGAATCAAGATGAAAAGAACTCGAAAGTGAAGCGATTTCGAATGCCTATTTACCTTAGCATCTTCAATGGAAAAGTCCTGTCGAATTATTTTTTAAATTATAGGTCTACAGAATTATTTAACTAGGGGATTTAAAATTTATCATCTTGTTTTGCCGATTTGGCACTTTCGAAGTGAACGACTGACAGGGTGCTATTTATTTTTTCGTACGCAAGATCGCATTTGCTGAGTATGAATGTTCTAAATTCCGTTTGCAATTAAAAAATTATTTTGAGATCGCATTTGCTGAGTATGGATGTTCTAAATTCCGTTTGCAATTAAAAATTATTTTGAGATCGCATTTGCTGAGTATGGATGTTCTAAATTCCGTTTGCAATTAAAAAAATTATTTTGCTGTCGGAAATTTCTGCACAAATGCTACCTGAAAAGTAAATGCGTGTTTATTTCATAATGTCGGAGACGTACTTGGAATGCGAAAATAGGAATAATTCAGAAAAATAACTTTCTCGAAATAAAAATGAATAAGCTTTTGTGTATTCTGTTGATCAGTAATTATTTTCCTCCTCGACCTTTAACATTTCGTTTTCTTTCAATAACACGGAAAAATAAAATAAAATAAATAGTCGGTTAAAACGACTTAATAAATTGAATACGCAGTTTATTTTTTTCTTTGTTTAATTCGTGTTTAATTTTCAGCTCTTCTCAATATTCGCATTAATGTCCTGGTTTCCACGGATATTTGTTTTCTCAATTGTAGATCCATAGTCTGTACTTTGTAGCACAAGTTAAAATTCAGTACAGAATCTACCGGTTAACCAGAACTAAAAGAGGGGAACCCGTTTTGGATAACGATTTTTTTCGGTTAAGCTATGAACAACTGTAACTATGTTGTATCTAATTACAGTATCAAATTCTGAATTGTTCTGAGTGAGAAAGGAATCAAAATCTCTTTGTAGGCTACACTTATGTTCTTTATTAAAGTTGACGCTTCTGGCGCAATATTCGGGCTGCGATCTCGGGCACAATGCTCCTGACAGGCACAGGTAAACAATATCTTAATATTGTTAATATCCATTAATTTTAATCGCCGACTTTCTTGGGGAGACTTCGAAGAACCAGCGGGAGTAGTCTCCCCTAAACTTTCTCGCATACTTTCCCAAAAAGTTGCTGTTTCCCTTCCCCCGTGTGGATAAAAAAATTCGAACCTACTGTAACCCAGAATCCAGTGGCTATCGGAAGGTTTTTCATTGTACATTATAGTGATAGCAAAATATTTAGGTAAATAATCAAATTCAAAGAGATGCGTACGGATTAAAACCCATCTAGCACACACTTCCACTCTTGCCGGCTCAAGGCCCAAGTGACGTAATCCTTCCGCGTGCACAAATTGCTACCAGTACCCATGCGTATGGAGAATCGGATTAGAAAAATTAATTATGCAATTTAAACGCCTTTTTTTAACCGATTGAAACGAAATTTCGGCACAGATCTATAATTAATATTAGCAACCGTCGTACCAATTTTTATTCATCTAAGCCAAAGGGTTTAGGAGATATAATTTTTACAAGTATGCGATTATACAGACCGACAGACAGTCAACACTTTGACGGATTTGGTCCAAACTTTGATACGGACCTACATTCATGATGATAAAACTGTGCACCAAATATTATCCATCTAGCTATTCAAGTTTTTGAGTTATAGTGTTCACATGACCGCGGACAGATAGACTTCCCGTGACCGGATTTTGTCCAAAATTTGATAGAAACAAATCTTTTGTATAGATCACATACCAAATTTCATCCCCGTAGCTCTAATAGTTTTCGAATTATCGTGTTCACAGACACAATTCCAAAATTGTGTTTTTCGCACTCGGAGAGGTCTAAAACGTGGAGATTCATCAAAATCTCGAGTTCAAATTTTTTTTTTTTACGATTACAATACTTTCTCTTTGTATACGAGAAAGTAAAAAAGTGGGGATATCGCTGAAAAAAATGTCTCGCCTGCTCTATTACTTCCGTGCATTACAGTATTTGCGATTTTAAAGGTATTTCGGATGACTCTGGTTTAGGTTAGCCCGAGTACGGTTAACTGAGGTTTTACTGCATTTGAAAATGTAGAAATTATATTCAGAGATGTCGTAGTCCAAGATATAGGCGGAATTGCGGATTTTTCAGTTACTCGTATACGTTGATTAAGAGGAGAAAGTATTGTACTCATCAAAAAATTCGATCTGGAGATTTTCATGAATCTCCACATTTTATACTTCCCCGAGTCCGGAAAGCACAATTTTGGTATTAGTCTGTCTGTCGGTGAACGGGGGAATTCAAAAATGCAATCAACTAAAAGGATGCAATTTGATATTCGGTCTTTACATCAAATTGTAGATCTCTATTGAATTTTGGACTAAGTACGACAATGGGAAGTCGGTCTTCCTGTCCTTATTCGATGCGTTTTGACTCGTCATCATATTAACTAGGATAAAATTTGGTTTATAAATTTATGACCAAAATTGAAGATGTGTATCAGCTTTTGGACAAAATCCTTCATTGTGTTACTTTCTATTTATATATTTATGAAACGATATTCCTAGAGGTGATGTGTACAGGCATATACAATAAAGAGGCAACGTTGAAGGGCAGTTTATTAAAAAGTAGGCAGAATTAAATTTAATGTGGAGTATTCAATTGTAGAAAAGATTTAAGAAAACTCTGTGGTACGCGTACTACGAGTTCGGAACATCTGAAATTCATGCTGAGTAGTGCAAGAAAATCATCTCGGGTAAATCTTGATGTTAATTACTATTGTTTCGGAGTATGCAACAAGTTTACTTTTTGAAATACAACTAAAGAATATGAAAAGTTTATGCATGCAAAAACATGTTTTTTCTACTCTGTGCGGTTTTAAATCTTGTTATTAAATATGAATACCTTCCTATTTATCTCTCTTGGAATCCTACGAGTGTGGTTGTCGATAAATACCCGATTGCTAAACAAGTTGTAAATGGTTTCAATTATCTTGAGTGCTAACTTTTAAAAACGATTTTTTCCGATTGACCGTTTGAGTACTGAATTATTTGTAGATTTTTATGCCCGTGGGCCGGATTTAATTTGTCGCTATATGGATTAATATGTAAAAGTAATACATTTTATTTGGAATATACTTATATTGGTGATATAAATATATTTTGGAAACAGCATTTTAGTTACAAAATAATAATATTGATATAGAACAAGAACCAACTTAAAGTCTAATAATTTTGTATTGTGTGGTATTTTTCAAAGCATGTCGGTAAATGCAAAGGTACCTGACATTGTTTGCATTGCCAAGTGGTTTCTTTTCTTATTTTATGTTTATAACATACGCGACACCGTTTTGTAGGGTGTTTCTTTAATTCTGTTGCCGGAATATTCTCCGGAAAATGTGCCCAATTTTTCGCTTGCAAACGATGTGGCGCATCGCTACTTGTAGGACGCCCACGGATATTATAATTTGGCAGGACCACTTGCGCCAATAATTCTTCTTGAATTCAGATGACAAGTCAGGTTCGTCCACCGTAACTTCGCCCAAGTAAGCAGATGACAAGTCAGGCTCGTCCACCGTAACTTCGCCCAAGTAAGCAGATGACGAGTCTCACTCGTCAAATGTACCCAAAGGGTTAATTAAACGATTATTGATCTGTATTAACCGTTTGCACTCTTGTGTCAAGTCGGATTCAACATTTTGAACTATGCATCTTTTACGCATTCTTCTTGGTTAGCGCTTATTATAAAAACCGTATAATAGCAAAACGCACAGATTAATTTTTAGAAATTGAAACATATGAATAACGATATTTTTCAGCTTTTTAAAGTGCTAAATCAATCCTTACATTCACACGTGTATAATTACGCATCCTATGATCTTTCGGAGTGCAAAGAGTTAGACAAAACACTTCCAATGATGGTGCACTATTTAGTGATTGCGATGACAAGAGAGCATGAATAAAACAGCGCCTCGATTTATTCAAACGCATCATTGCTATCGAACCTTGCTTAATTTAACTTTAACAGTCGTATGTCAGCTTGAGCCTTAGTTTAAAAATACATCCTCGCGCCTATTTTCCGGGATATCCCAGAAATCCAAGCGCGCTGATAAATATTCAAAATCCATCCAACTCGCAGGAAGAGAGGGGATTTTTAAATTTAATTAGTAATCCAGTGGCAAGACAACGAATCGCGCCTAAATCAAAACAAGAAGGCGGGAACAACAGACAGGTCTGGGCAAACGAGCAGCCTAGATTCTGACATAATCCCTCCAGGAGAATAATACCGCAATCATTGTCAATGCACGATGTCTCGCACGCTGAGAAGTCAATTAATATGCTAATTCCCGCCGATTAATGCTCCCCACTTCGCTAATTAAAGGTAGCGAAGGTTTTCATTAATATCTTGGGCGAGAAGGATTTGTGAAAGCCGAGGACCCATTGATGGGGTTAATGAAAGATGGTTCTTCCTTTAAAAATGAGTGACATCTCCACCTGCTTTCAACGCCGAGCCTTGTTGCTTCAAACAGACTTCTGGAATCGTCATTATTTGGAGATTCGAGGAATCTGGTTTGGTGAAAGGAAACGCGAATGAATGAAAAGGCGGATTTAAGATTCAGTACTGATGTAAAATGAAAATGATTCATGTTTTGTATTGTATAAAAACAGATGTCATTTTGGTGAATATAGGAGGGGATCAAAAGATTGTTGCGGGTTGGTTACCTGACGAAGCCGAAATCCGGTGAGTGACAGTCCTTTAAAAGAACGTGATGCCTTCTTTGGAGAAAGTTTTATAATAATACGTTTACACTTGGAACGCCTTCGATAGTTCTACCGTAAAGTTACAGTATAACTTTGCACGTGTGGTGTTATTGCCTGGCCTGATAAATTTTTGATCCTGCGATTTTTTGACGTTTTACTTGGGATTATGAAGTAAAAATCTTCGTGGAAGTTGCTTTACGTTAAGCCACAATGTTGAAGTTAAACCTCGTAATTTCTACGAATGCGAGTGAAAATTTGTTGTGCATAGTTAGGTTTGTGCTAAAACCATCATGCGCATAAAAAAGATTATCTTAAATTTTTACTAGGTCTTGATTAAATTTTTTGTGTACAGTAAAATCCCAGGAATCCGAAATTTCGGGTAATCCGAACATCTTTTATTAATTTTCCGAAAAGTTTTTACTGAAAAATGAAGTGAAAATAACGACTACGAATCAAAAACAAAGCTAATGTTTATTCCGAACTTAAGAAGTATTCGAATTAGTCTTTAAGAATGAATAAAGCACCTTAATTAGTAGAAACGAAATTGGATATCTTTTTTTACCCTCAACTTGTTTGCCGCTGTACCGTGCGAATCGCCACGTGCTCTTTCCGTACACCTTCACAGAGCACCCGGAGTCAATACTCTACTGCATTTGGTATATATCAAGAGTATTTTACCGAATTTCCCAGATAATCCGAACAAAAGTCAGCCCTAATTACTTTGGTTTCCCGAGGTTCTACTGTATTTATAAAATTCATCAAACTCTGAATTATTTAAACACTGTAAAGCTTATCTTGTTAACCTTATAAAATCATTGCAATCCTGCTTTATTGAATCTTTGTAATGTCTGGTGATAATTTTCTTCACCTTTTTTCCTCTCCCCCCCCGGGGGTGGTGCGGGGTGGCGGCTGGGTTGGAAATTTTTCATAAAAAGTAAGTTATGTGAAATGTTTTCCATCTGGTTGCTTTACAGTTTTTTGTTGATTTAACATGTCCAATTTTTTGATAGATTAATTTTATTTAAAAAAATGTCCGCTTACATTTTCGACTAATAAACTGGCAGTTGCTTGCGATTTTATTAAAATACTATCCTGGAAAATATCTCGGCTAATTGATATTATTATAGAAATCGAAATTTCCTTAAGTTGAGA
This sequence comes from Araneus ventricosus, assembly GCA_013235015.1. NCBI lineage: Eukaryota > Metazoa > Arthropoda > Arachnida > Araneae > Araneidae > Araneus > Araneus ventricosus. The sequence goes on from BGPR01000525.1 coordinate 239,302, forward strand.
TTAGAAAAAAATTAATTTTTAAAATGTTTCAAAACGCTTCGTGGATTTAAATGAAATTCATATAAATAAGTAGGCATTTTTAATGGTTTTAATGTAGAGATGTAGGCTATCCCATTTTCCTGGAAGCAAACTTTATTACGCACTTGTTTAAGTATCTGAGAATGATCAGTACCGAGAAGATTAATTTGACTTCTGAAATATCATCATTTTGTGGAATAATTTTTTTGGATAACTCTCTCCTAAGTCAAAGTCGATTAAATCTACTTGAATGAAGAAAGTGTTGTAAAATGGCCGAAGAGACGGGAAACATTTTAACTCGAGAAGCTTTGTCTTGCTTTATAAATTAACAAATTTGCTCAAAAGGTAAGTTTAATTCCTATTTTAAGGTTTGCTCGAAATAAAATGTCTAACTAAATTACACTCTAAAATAAAGCATGACGCTAATACATTAAATATTGAATCCGACTGAAACCATTCCCGTATAATAAATAGTATCTTCTTATCTGTATCAGAATTAATGAATTCGGTTGCTAGGCAACTGAAATTACTCAATGTACTTTCCCAAATATTTTTATTTGACATTTCCAAGAAAATTGCTTTTCATCTCAAAAATATATGCATCAATATTTCGCTCCGAAAGCTAAGAATCGTTGCGGGTAAAACATATTTTCTAGAATTTCAAAGAAAAAGGAAATCTTCTGATTTATTGGAAATAGTTTCTGTGGCTTTTCAAAACTGGATGTTGCTCGAGACGCATTTGCTGTTTATAATAAAGTACAAGACCATTAATAGGGATAAACAAAACATGAGGTATTTTTATTCAATTGCAATTGTATCTAATAAAATGAAGATATTTTTCCAAAGTTTGTCTGGCGAAATATCGGGATTACTGAATTTTTTTGAAGCCTATAGCTCGATTATATGAAAGAAAGTGCCCCGCGATGACTTGGTTCTATAGCTTAGGATGTGGAATCGGAGGATCGCGGGTTCAAAAGTCGATTCGACCGAAAATCGCCGTGTAGGCTAAGGGGTCTATTCTGGTACCCCCGGGTGGGGGGGGGGGGGCCACTTTTTCGGCGTTTTAGCGCCGGGAAAGGGGCGGCCCCCCCCCCAACCGGGGGTACCAGAATAGACCCCTTAATCTGACATTGTGGATCAAATACTCATGTTTTTATGCGTATATCACATGGAGGCCCATTGTTCGCTGTTTCCGTCAGCGTGAGCGCAATGCCACTTACCAAAAAAGTTTGTAGCACGTGACGTATTGAGACAACCTGTCAGACAGGATTTCTGTCATCGTTGGGGCGAACTACGTCACCATCAAAGTCACACCCGATTGGTTTGAATTATCGCTGCTGACGATTTTCCTTCAGCATCGTATGTATTTTCAAGCCGGTTGAATACAGACCATGATTTCCGTCTGGTCTGACCAGTCACGAGTTACAAACTTTTTTGGTGAGTGAGTGGCATTGCGCTCATGCTGACGAAAGCAGCGTACAATAGCTCTCCGTGTGATATACGCTTTAGACCGGCTTCCTTCTCGGGGGTCGACATCGTCATCCAACAATATCCCGCGTAGAATTTCAAAACGGAATGTAAATATATTATTAATAAATGCTGCATTGATTCCACTCAGAATAGTTGTGTACACGAAATTGCTACGCATTAGTAAAGGATCGGGCATTCTCATATAGGTGAGAATGCATGATCTTTTACAGGCTGGAATTTAGAGTAGGGTGCCAGCTTGGTTGCCCTCCTCGTCTTCTGATTTCTGTTCAATATTCTAAAATCAGTTCTCTGACGTTGGTGCAGCTTTTAAGCGAATTGTAAATCTAGCAAACCAAATTAATCAAAGTCTTACTTGGGGAGAAGCTTGGTTGAATTCTTGTTTCAAGCGATGTTCAACTTGAAGCAAGGATGTAAAACTGAAGCCTTAGATATTTTAAGTCTTCTTGAAGTATATAGAGCAGTGCTTTTAAAACTTTTTCCCGCTTGTGATTCCTGTACTAGAGGAAAAAATCCCCGCGTCTCGATTTTTCCCTACAAATTAAAATAAATGTCGAATCGTCTCCGAAAGATTTAATCGCAGTTGTTTGTAAATAAAAAGGGAAATGAATGCATTTTTTGTAAATAATTAAGGAGGTTTCTTTCTTTAAATAAAGATTATTTCATTACTAGCATTCCAAAATTTTTTACTGTCATTCGATTTTTCTGTATCGATCGTAACGTAACTTAAGATACTCTGATGTAGATTTCCTTAGAACACGTGTGTAATAAAATATCAACATGAATATACCCACCTCCCAAATACAAATATTATTTTTACATTATAAAATTCCAAGCTGATTTTAAACTATTTTTGATACACTCATTTGCAGCGGCCTACTTTGCTGAATTAATAAATGGCAAAATATTCGTTAAACTTTCTACTTCCTATTACTGTCCTTTTCGAATGAATATTTATCGATAATTTTGTATTTTTGTTGTTCGCCTGTTTTCTTCTAGTTTAATTGGAGTGAAAAGTGTAACTTCCTAGTTTAATACTTATTTCTAGTACTTGTTAAAGTAGTAGTTAGTAGCTTCAGCACTTGTAGAAGTCGTACACGTTTGATATGACTATTCAATGTTATGTACATTTAACACGCCCCCTTCTTGGTCAATTTTTTTTTCGTATTTTCGACCCAAAAAAGGCATTTTTTTATCGCTAAAAATTAATATGTTGTATCCTGAATTCAAAAATGCAAAATATTTTTGTCGGTAGGCAGTTTTTGCTTGACCTACTGGCGGTCATACATGTGATATCCCGTTCACTGATCTCCAGTTTTCCCTGAAATGCACCCAAATTTTAAATTAAAACAAAGCAATCTCTGATAATATATTTTTGAAATATATTGCTTTGAGGTATTTAAGATAAATATCTTTCATAAAAAGAATTATTTATGATATGTAAAAAATATTATTTTAAAATGGTTGTACAATCTCAGCATGAAAACAGCTTTACAATTTTTCTTGACCATCGGAGCGTAAAAATCACATTGGAATATCTTATTGCCAATTATTTTTTTTCTTACATTGTCGAAATCATGGAATACAACGAGACGCAAAAGTAGCGACGAATTACCTTTCAACGTATGACATGCGACGCTGACACAGGGGTTAAAAAATATTTTGCGAAATAATTACGAGCCAACTTTTTATATTTAGATATTTCCTACATTAGGGGTTCCCAACCTTTCTTCTCTCGAGTACCCCTTGATTATTCTTTTTGTTTTGCGCTATCCCCTGCTATCATATCCAACTCCCCCTCCCTCCCAACGATCCAAAAGAAGTTTTTATTAATACTGCTAAGGTTAGTTTTAGAGTAAAATGACTCGAATAAATAACATTTGCAGAACTTATTTTTAATTTTACATCTTATTCCATTTTTACAATAGTATTAGTTCACCACCAAAGCTAATGAAACCAGCATTGTAATTATTTCGCTTAATTATAAGGATAGTTAAAAATTACACTTCGTAATAATAAACTATTCAAGTGGCATAGTTATTAAATAACAAGTATTCACTTGGAGAAGCAAAATTCTCTTAAATTTTTTAATCCTTTATTTTTTTTTTGTTTCCGTCATTAACAACTTTGATTTCGAGTACCACAGGTTGGGAACCTCTGTCCTATATCATAAAAAATTAAACCAATGTCATTATGTCAAAAATATCTAAAACGTATACGCGATTTACTGCTACCTACACAAGTTATCAAAAAAACCAAATCATGTTTGAATAATAACTCCATTTACTTCCTGCTGTTTTAAAATTCGATGTTTCCTAGTCAAGGGGGACCAAAAGAAGTGAAAGGAATTTGCGTTGTTGGAACCGCCAAGTGCAGTGATTCTTAGGTTGATGGCAGTCGGTTGAATGGGGTGTAACAGGGGTAAACATCCTTTTTTTACGTAACTACTTGGCACTCGAACAGTTGGCAGTGGAACTCTTCTTTCCACATTTATTGGGTGGCTTACACAATATTTTGGATTCCTCTTCTGCATTCTTTGCCAAATTCACAAAAAAACATTGCTTCATTCGGAATACTTCACGGACAAATTTCGTTCCTGCAATTCCCTGGATGTCGTTAATTTATACGGGAATTGAAATAAACCATTTAATGATAAAATTGTAAGAGATTGCATCTGTAGTCGAGTCTCAAGAGTTTTTAACCAAGGTCTGGCTTGAAACCAGATATTTTTTTCAAAACATTGCAATGCGTATGTAACCTCGAAAGTTTCTTTTTTACTTAGAAAGTTGGCCAATTTCTGATCTAAAAACTTCTCGCTTAAAATGTTTTTGATTTACTAGTACGTAGAACGGGAAAAAATAATTTAAGAGTTGAAAGAGGTTTGTTTCCTGTTGGTAATATATCCTGAACTTCGAAAGGAATTTTTGATGCACTCAAAATGTTGATAAAATTTTAAATGTTGTGATATTTTCACCCAGAACAGGGAACATTTTTTTACTTCTATACGCTTTGATTAATCTTTTTATTTATAGGGTTGCCATACGTCTCGTATGTACGGGACTGTCAACGTATTTCAATACTCAGTCCCGTATTGTTATTTGTCCCGTTTTCTCCCTAAGATTAAACAAATAATTCGTACTGCTTGCAATCAATGTGATTAAATCTTTTAAGAAAGGAATTTAGAGAGACTTCATCATTGGCTCGTTGTCTTCATAACTTTTAATTACTATTTAGAACCGCTCTGAGTTTATTCTAAAACGGATTCTTACAGTGAAAATTCAGCACCGAAAATTAATCTCCAACTCCCATGATGCTAACTTTCTGAACTTCAATCTTCAATCCGGAATATTCTAGTACCCGAACATACAATCCTGGGACGCTGCCTAGAGGATAGCTAGGTGATATTGGAAAAAATTCGGCCGTAAATCAACAAAATTCCAGAAAAAATTCCCAAAGAAAAACCAGGAACAAATAAAGAAGCATAAATTGTATATTTAACTTTTTCTTTTCATTTTTCCTCGGGTCGGTTCATCAAAATTGCAAACAAAACTGCAAAGTAACTGTGAAACTGAGTATGGAAGCAAAATGGCTGAAGTTCTTTTGCAGAAACAAATAATATTGATCAGAAGTCATGATATCGAATAAAGCTATGCGAATTCGTGTTTGCCATTCCAGCCCACAATCCAAATGTGGAGAGAATACTTTTCCCAATGTGAACTCGATGGTCGGACGCTGGCTGTCAGTGGAGACAATTGAAGCGAGTTTGATTTGTCTTAATAATTTTAAAACGACTTCTCCCCAATTTTATAATTATGTGACAGAAGAAAATGATATAATTAACTCTTTGCTGATAGGTAAATTTTTAGAATACTCGTATTAGGTTGGCGCACTTTATACGCCATCCCATTTTTTCCAACTCTGTGCTTATTTAATTATATAAACTTTATTATTCATAGTGTAATACGACTAGGGGCTTGAATGGATTGATAATATACGCATTTGTGTCCGAATTTTAGCCGCTACCCTCTTCGTTAAGTGGATTTCCTACGCTTCAATCTCGAGATCGGTGAGTTGTAGCGCACATTATACGCCGTACCTGTCCGCAAAGGGTTAAAGAATCAACTTTTCGACTGTATTAGATTTGCATCTTTTATTATTCTACCTGTTCATTTTATTAGATTGCTAAAACGTTACTGCTTTTTTATCAGAGTAAAACTTAACTGGCGCATTAGTGGACCGCGGAACTCGGTCGGTTAAGAGACGAAGTCAAGGAAGCTTCGAGAGTTGTTACTTTTTTTTGCTTTATAAACAATATATTTTTAATTCTTTTAAAGCAATCTTTACTAGTTGTCGATATATTTGATCATACAATATATCAAGATTGGTTTGTGTACATGAGTACCAGTGCCAGCCACTTCTGCTCAGTCTCGATAGCTGCTTAAACCTAACTATAAAAAACGCATCGGAAACACCAAGATTGGATATGAAATAAATAGGAAAACAAAAAAGAGAAACAACCTTATAGCATACAAACAATTATTGTGAGCGACATGGATTTTGTCAGAATTTTAATAACTACAGGAGAGACTCAGTTTGGCATTATAAAACAGATTTATTACGGAGTTTGAGCGGAAGAGACCATTTTGTAGTTTTGTCAATAATATAAGTAAAAGTATCGTATGTGTTTGTATATTTGTACTTGTATACTTAGTTGGTGGGCCGCGAAATATTTTTTTCTACAACAAATGGTCCGCTGAACCGCTGCACTAGTCCACTAGCCTTTTCGTGTTTTATTTAGCACCGATCCGTATCAATTCTTGGCAATTATGGCAACCCTATTTATTTATGAGTACCCCTACAGCTCCCCCCCCCCCCCATCGCTCAGCGAAAAAACTGTTTGTAATAAAAGGCTTAGTATAGCTTAAGTCAAACTACTCGAAATAACTAACAACGAAAATAACGTTTGTAGGATTTATTTTTGATTTTTTTTACTATTATAAATAATGGAATAAAATGTATTAGTTCAGCGACAGAACAAATGAAAATAGCATTGAAATAACTTCGCATTAAGCTACAATGAAAGCCAACAATTACCCATCGCGGCGAGCAATTATTTATGCCTGCTATCAATCGCGTTCGAAATAAAAACGTCGAAACAAGAAGCTTTGAGAGGTTTCGTGATTTTTCTGGGTAACCCTAAATGAAGGCAAAAAGGAAAGAACAGTGATGCCTAGTAAAACAACTTTTGCGAAGACATGGGCGACTCGAACATAATACTGTAATATGACTGGTTGTCACTAGCCTCGCCCACCATCAATCAATTATTAATCTATTACCAAATTATAACATTCTCCTTGATTTTTCTTATTTCGTAAATAGGCTTTCGAACTTCCACAACTTTCATTTTTCGCACGAGTTTAGGAAAGCAAAATTTTATAATTTTGTTATTTTTATTTTAACCCATTATGTATTGTTTACCACCATTTCCAAAATTACTTTCGCGGACCCCTAACTGGTCCACCACGTACCCCCCGACGTACGTGTACCACAGGTTGGGAACCTCTGACCTAGACCTTTAGGAAAGAAATTAGCGTGCAAGAACAGTAAAGTTTATGATCTTGTTATTCCATGAAAAGTGAAATATTAAAGAAAGATATTTATGTTCAGAAGTCTTGCTGATAAGTAACATTTCTAAGTACCTATTTAATTTTTCTTACTGAAAGATGTAACCTTATTCGCATCGTTCTTAACTATGAAAATAAGGCCTCGGCGATGTGGTGGCAGGACAGGTTGGTTAGTTTGGTTGCTTCGAGTTAAATGGAACAAGAGACAGATCTGCCTATGCTGCGCTCCCCATATGGCTGAACACAAAAGATAATTTTAGCGTATACGCTATTATTGTAAATTTTTAATAACCCCTCTCCAATTCCTTGCATACTTGTAACGATATGCTGATTTGTATTATAGCGCCTGCCGAATATAATGGCTATGCTCTAAAAGTTGGATTTGTTTGGAAAGAGGTTTTTTTTTTCATATCCTTACCAAACGCTGATTACGGTTAGTAGTACAAAAATGTCACTAAATTTCTGTGGACATGAATCGGAGAAATGCCGATTTGATGATTTTTTCCCTATGCACAAACTTTTGATGATTCTTTCAAAATCGGAGTCTATAAAAAAAAACTCTCTAAATTTCGTAGAAATAAGAATTGTATAAAAATATCGTTTGAATTGTATTCTGTAAAAAAGCGTTTACGATAAATCACACGGTTAATTCATGAAATTAGTTGCTTTTAGACTGAAAATTGCTATCTCGAATAATATGTGTAATATATATTTTCTTTTAATGGAACATCAATTCTTGCCAAAACGCATGTAGGTTTCAAATTTCCCCATAAACGGACATTCCATTGAAACATTCCAGTAAAATTTTAGATTTCAATGGGAAATGAACAGCACTATTCTATGGAATGCTACTTTAAAGAAACCACATGACTTTCAAAATCCTCATATGTTTGAAATTGAAACATAAATTGATATCTACAGTCATGACAGGAAGATAGAGGTTTCTATGGTTTCTTGAAATTAGTGTAAGAAAAATGGTTCTTGAAATTGTATAGAACCATTTATTTTATAATTCCATACATTAAAAAACTGCATACCATCAGAACTACAAGCTCCGAATCTACGATTTGGATTTATTTGAAAAGTATCAATCTCCAAAGTTGCAACATAATATATAATGTATGTCAAAGCCGGTGGCTCAAAGATACAACTTTTGATGGGATTGGTAGAAAACTTGAAATCCACGCATGCTTTCTAAATCGCTATAAAATTTTACATTAGAACCCAGTTTAACAACAGCATCTGTTGAGTACCAAAGACTTGTAAATCGTGGACAAACTTCGACATTCATCTGCATATAATTGGTTTTGCAAATTTGTTTAATTTTGTTACATTATTTTGGTATTTTTTTAATGATCCAATAACGGCTAATTTAAAATTATTGATTTGTGAAAGTTATCTGCGCTCATTTGTAGAGCTAGCGTAATGTACTCAGCATTAAAATAGAGAAAGAATTGCAGATAATCAGCTTTTTCTGTGATTATTAACTAGCATTGCTACCTGTAAGTTGTCATTGTCGATCAGTATATATCAAAGCTTCTGAACAACTTTTTAAGCGGTTTCCTTTGATAAAAGGCCTTGCTAAAAGTTTTTTTCATTATTCTCTTCCCATTATTGCATTTGGCGGGAAATACCCGCAGCCACTTCAACAATAAAAAGGTGCGAAGGAGAAAGAAAATATGTGAAACGCGTTTCCAAGTCAAAGAACTTTGTTTTGAATTATTTGTTTTTCCTGGATGCTGTCCAAAAAGGAAGGATTTTGGCCTCTACTTCAAGTACGTTCTGGTTTCTGAAGATTGAGAAATAAATGTATTTTGGTAGCAACGATACTTTAAGCAGTAGCAGACAGATCGGAGAACTGTGCACGAATTCATCCTGACTGAACAATGGAGAAATGCGTCAAAGTCGCTTTAATTTTATTGCCCACGATTTGATTTACTGACTGATACTTAACCAATGAAAGTCGAAGTCCACAAACGACCACTACCATCCTAACTTTAATAAACTGTTTGAAAATAATAACCGTGTTACTAAGGTCTTTATCTTGGGGACCTAATTTTTTGAACATCATCCCGGGATGTTCTAGGTATAGAGCTGTCGATCTGGAACAAAGAATCTAAAACTGGGATATACTAATGGTAATACGAGCAGTGGCGTAGCTGTGTATAGATTGCCCGGGCGCATATTTACAAACCCTACCCTGATAGAACCGAGACAGAAAATCAATCAATATCATTGGCTACAAGGAGCAGTGACGTCGTTTTCAGCTCTCGTACGTAGCGTATGGCAATCATAACAAAACAAGAATCGTCCTACTTTTCTTCTCCGTTTTCCCACAGTTGAGCACAGAAAACATTCTTCATTGGGTTGTAATATTTTTAAAAATGAAATTATTTTTTAAAATATCATAAAAAATAAAACATCCAACACTGTAAGAAATTATACTAATGAAAAGTACACGCACGAGAGCAAAGAACGACGTCATCGGTTCTCGGCGAAGCGAGCGAATCGTATTGTCCGATTTCCTGCCTCAGTTCTATCAGGGTAGAGTTTGTAAATATGCTGCCCGGGCGCCAGTCTTGAGGGGCGCCACGAGAACAGAATATTAGTACGTTTGTCACTTTTATGTGTAAAATGTCACTTTAAAGTGTAATATCACGTGAAAGCGAAAAAAAGGCAATGCACCGGGCACCAACGACACTAACTAAACCACTGATGGCACCAATGACTGAATGCGAAAAATTTATACTCCCCGTGCCAATTACTCTTGCTACGCCACTGAATATGAGCCTACATAAATTATGTTGGTATGTTCAGTACTGTTACAAAGATGTAATATCGCTTTCCTGCCTCGCTAGTCTTATAGTTGGGGAGGGAGTTTTGCAGGGGTAAGCATGGAGTGACGGGCAGCGGCCATTCCGGACCCCTGACCTTGGCGACCATTTTGGAGATTTGGAGACAAATCGATGATTCCAGAAATTTCTACCCTTTTCTCGATATCTCCATTAGGAAAGAAAATACGCTCGAATGTACGAGAAAACTCCATGTGACGTCACGGCCTGTCGGGGAGAGTATATAAGAGCTGCACTTGGATCAAGAGGTGTATAGATCCACTGGAACGACTTTGGAGTTTCGTCTGCAGTGCGAGCTAGGAAGCCGGTGAGCTGAGCGCTATTGAAAGTGCTATTATTGACGTTTTTAGTGATTTGCTGACTGTGTTGCTAAATCTCGGAGTACTGAACTGTTATTACCTGTGAATATTGTATGTTTACCTTGCTAATCTGTGCAAGATCTATTGTTTCCTGTTACCTGTGCTACGTGTTTTCCTGCACATTTGTGAGTAAACCTTCATTCTCCATTATCCTGCGTGTTGGACTGTTTACACCATACACTCACAGAACGATTTTTGCAACAGTGCACTCGAGCGACATTTCAAAAGTCAGGTTGGTGCTGGCTCGTAAACATGCTCGAGATTTCTCATGCCGGGATTACTGGTGGACTCGTAAATATACTCAAATAGAACTGTTGAAACAAACATGTTTTGCGACACTTTTTAACATCGAAAACGAAAAATCTGTTAATGCCTCTGCTTCAATTTTATTTCGCTGCGTCGATCAAGTCCCGCAGAGCCATTTCTATGAACTTATATTTGTTAGCGTTAGTAGGAATCAACTTGGCAATACAAGGCAGCAACAGAAAGGTTAAAAATATGCAAAGGAATTAAGGTATGGTTATTTACTAAAATCCGATTTCTGTGTGGTAAAAGACGGGAAGGGATTTTTTCATAACTTAAATTTAAAGCAATGCAGTAGAGCTTGTGGGTTATCGCTAAAAATAGAAATATTGCACCTCCTTATAAGAATTAAGTTGTAACGCCAACAATTCTATTTAAATACATGATCAAGATAAAAAAATAAATTCTTGATGAAAGGGGGGAGATTTCCTTGTGAAAACAATTTGAGGATGAGTTTGAGACCCAAGAAATGCAGGCTTTAATGATAAGTATCAAAGTGAAGGAGCTCAGTACAAATTTAAGTTGATAAAAATAAATCGGTGCGGCATTGCCGAAAAAATTTTGGGGTGGAATTAAAAATTAAAAAAAAAAAAAAAGTGACACTCAAGGTAGCGTGTTTTTAGTTTGAAAATTTAAACAATTTGCAATAAAATAAACACTCGGCTTTGAATCGGAAGTTAAGAGCAGACACAGCTTCTCTTAAATGAAGGAAATTTATCACAGAATGAATTTTTTACAAATCTAGTCGATATTTAAATTTTAATATGAACTATTTACGTATAAGTAAAGAATGGGACAGGCCGGGACATTCTGTTCGAAGCATGTTTTTTTTCCAAGTCGGAACAGTCAGGTAAAAATTGGGCAATTGGTTACTTTCATAATTGCGTTGTGTGGAAATTTGTGACTGTCGTTGAAAGGAAATACTGAGAAATTAAAAACGGAATGTAAGTGGTATAAATGCATTCAAAAATTCATTCGAAAATATTAAATCTCTGCTGGTGACTGAATTTTAACTCTTTGCACTCTGAAAGAGATGCATAATTGTACACGTGTGAGTATAAAGATGATTTAGAGCTTTAGGAAGCTGAAAAATATTAATTTGTTTCATTTCCTGAAAATTAATCTGTATTTTTACTATTATGTGGTTTTTATAAAAAGCTCTATCCAACAAGAATGTGTAAAAGATGCATCATTTAGGATGTCGAATCTGACTCGACACAAGAGTGCAAACGGTTAAAATATAGCTTTATTTATTTTAAAACGAACAGACATTTTATAAGAGCGAAAGTTAAAATTTGTAAAGGGCTCTTAGTGGATATATATTTTTTTTTGTGACAAAGAACTTATACTTCTATTTTCCTTGGAATACAGAAATTTAAAATGCTCTCAAAATTCTGTAAAAGTTCTCGGAATAAGCGAAATATGCCTACATCAAAGGGAAAAAAATGCTATCTGTGCTAAAACCGCTAGGTGGAGGAGAATTGGGTTGGGAATATCGAGAAAAGGGGTTTTGAGGCTTCTGCCAACCGCGCAATTCTGGAGCTGCCTTAAAACCACAGAAGTGATTCTATGCCAAGTGTGTTACATCATCATTTAATGCGCAGTTTGTGAATAACTCGTCAAAATTTTTACAGCCCGATGACTTTAATGTTTATGTGAATAATGGAATGAAGAATAAGAGTACAGAGTCGCAGAAACTTTATATTTATTTGGGACATTTACTGTTCTGAATCTGCAAGCCAAAAATCGTTTTTAATAAATCTAATATTTTCATAAATTCGGTATCGTGCCAGGAAATTTTCTAAAAAAAATATTAAATTTCGAACCTCTAATCTGAAACATTGTAGCATGATAATGCTTTAGGCTTGGTTTGTCCGACTTGATAACATTAGCCAATGCATTCTGAGCTTGACGATTTTTACAGTGCGCAATTTACAGAAAGAATGTCCGCCTAAAAACATTATGTTAATAAAAGCGAAAGTGAAAATTCTGCTTTGAAGTTAATGTCTAAAGAAAGTATTTTTTTAAAAAAATCATATCATTAACGCTGGCAACATCACGCGAGTGAAGATTTTGGTGAAACAGTAAAATTGGTTTGAATTTCATTGAAATAAAAATCATTTTTGCAAATCGTATTTAAAATTAATTTTGATAATTTTTAAAGAAAAATTGTACGGAAATAAAAACTAATATTAATGAAAATCAATGTTTTTTAATTTTTATTATTTTTTTTTGTGCAATGATGTGTTTCGAAGTTGTTGAGGAATTACATTAAAATTTTGACTAATTAAACACAATTTGTAATTTTTAAAAAATTGACCAACACTTTCTTAGTGAGCATCTACTTCCCAAGAACTAACCACGCGCCAAATTCGGTATCTGTAGGTCCAGCGGTCTTTCTTTGTAGAGCGTTGCATTCTGTGCGTTATGCTTCTCGCTGCATTCTGTTTGTAGCATTTTTGCATTACTCAATTTGCTGAAATGGTGTTATCCTAACAATGTTACATGCTAAAAGTTGGAAAACCCGATTGAAGGCAGCGGAAGCCAAGAAAATGTACTCAAATAAATGAGCAGTGAAAATGATAGGTTTGTAGTATCGAGCTGGAGTTACAAAAGCTATGCATTGAAGCTATCCGCGCACATGTCTTTGTGGACGCGAATGTGTCACTCTGCACAATTCCACGCGATTCAAAATTTAAAAAATTTATTCTAGCCACAAGAATGGGTAAAAAGAAAATCAGTTTAATGCTTAGTTATTGCATCCACACCATCATGTATCCCAGCATAGGTCTATTTTTTCCGAAGTTTGGTGCTTCATTAATCTTCATTGAAAATGAAGATTGATTCTAGTTCTTCTTATTCAGTTAAATTTACAAAAACACCAAGTAAATGAATGCTTTTTAATTTTTGCTGAATAAAGGAGATTTAAATTTCTTGGAAAAGAATATATTCCACTTTTTTTTTTTTTTTTTTTTGCTTTCTAGTATACGAAGTATACAAAGTGTTGTAGTGTTCAAAGAGCCTCGAGTTTTTAATTATTTATCACGTTTTAGGCATCCTAAAGAGCCAAAAGCCATTTTTGAAATTCTGTCTGTGTTTCTGTTTGCATGTGAATAAAGTTAATGTTAAAATTATTTTTTTTTTATGCATTACTCCAGATTTCGTAAAGTGCGATTCTTTAACATAACGATTTCTGAAGCACTATAACCACCAAACAAATTTTTTCAAATTAAAGTTCTAAAAATTGATTTTTATTACAATACTTAACATTGGCAGTGCGCGACTTCATCAATAAATCCGTTGGTGTGAGCCCAACCTTTCTATTTACAAATAACCTTGGTTTAAACGTACATATGCCAAGCCCATTTCTCGTTTCGTTCCCATTTGTTTTAATAATAATAATCTGTCCAATCCACCATAATATCGAGGATAATTTAAAAGTCGAGAAATTCATCATTTCAAAGAATGATGATTTCCTCCCGCGAATCCTCCCTTTCATTCGTATGTCAAGTCGAGATTGAGAATATAAACACAGACGTTGATCTCGGTCTTTTCCTCAGCGGATTGCATAACGCAACCGGCATGTATGATAGCGAAAATTTAAGCAGATTTCATTTTTTAAGCGCTACAAGGAGCAAAGATTACGGCTGTTTGTAAGTGAACTTCACACAGGAGATCACCACCTTACTTGCAATTTAAGAAAATGATTCTCTTTTTGCAGAAATTTTCCTGAAATTTGAGAAAAATCCGTGTTGCATACAGAAACAAAGAATCGCTTGACAGCTGGTAAAGTAGCAATTTTCACCGAGGTACTCATTAGATTAACCAACTTTCTAAAGCCGCGTTCCTACGGCCTGTCTTTCCAGGAGTGCGGTTATTCCCATCGTCGGAACAGGAAGAATCAATGTGGCTCTTTGGCTTGTAAGCGCATCTGTTGTTTCCCGCGTTTTGGCAGTAAATAGCTCGCACGTCAAAGGAGAGGGAGTGGCCAGACGGCGTCAGTGCATCCATTCACTCAAGCGCTGCCGAGAGATTTGCCAAGCCACGCGCCGTCAGAACGGCGCGACTGTTCGGAATGCCCCCGACCACAATCCCCAAGTACGAACCTCGAGCGGCTCGAGGTTTGCCAAGCCACAAGTCACATCAAAAGGCGTGAATGAGTACAGTTTATGGCGATAAGGCTCGCACTCCCAATCTCGTTAAGCCCCGTTTCCATGGTCCGTGTTTCGGCGCACCTTGCTCGAAGTATGCCTTCGCTCCCGTCGTGGGATCGCACAGAATCGTTGTTGCTCGAGGGTTTGCGGGATGGCTCGAATGTTCCGGAGAAATGTCGGTAAATGCTCTGACATCAAAGAAAGCGAGTTGACAGACGGACAAGCTCAGTACAATTCCTATGGGTTGTTGAAGATTGTGTATGTCGAATTCCGTCCAGCAATAAATCTCCAACGACGGACGTGGTACACCGAAACACGGATCATTGGAACAGGGCTCATGTGATGTGTACTGCTTCGCTTTAACTCGCCAGGCCACAAAAATAGAAATATGAAACTGTCATGTTGGCAAAATGTGCAACAATCATTTCAAACTCGCATGCCTAAAAAGGGAGAATTTATTATCTTCAATTTAAATGTGTCGTTAAAATACCCTTCAAACTGTTATAGAAACTTGCTTGGTATTAAGATCAGTATAAGTAGCGATGATGCGCAGATCCAGAAGTTATGAATTCACAGTATTTTTTAAACATCTAATGGTGGACAAACCGACTGAACAAATGATATACGCTTGCGTTTGAAGCATTCGCTAGTGCATTGTTAATAAAATTAAAATTGAGATAAACAGTTTCGGTCCATTCATTTTACCACCGCCCGCTTTACATTTAAGATTCTTTGAAAGTAAAGCTTGCAGAAATCGACCTTCTGAGTAACTATTATTTCTTTTGTTTAACAAACCATCCGAAATTATTAACATTCGCATCATTCTGAGTATTATTGTCGCAGCAATTTCCACCACTTTCCTAGAAAACCTGCATTTGTAAGTTCGCTCGCACAGTGAGTCGCAGCGGCTTTAATTATTGTGCGTCACTTGAGGTTGAGTGTCCTTCGGTTGGAGGCCAGCACGAAAAAATAAGCGTGAAGCCACACAGTAACGTATTCATCTGCGTTTCGCCCGAACAAAAGCAGCTGCGAAATGTTCCAGAAATGTGCTCTTTCATTCGTCTTTTTTGATAATAATGAATACGGGAAAGTCGAGATGCACGGTTATTAATTACTAAAATAAGTGAAATTGACGTCAACGCAATGAAAAGGACACACTATTCCGCGATTTATTATAAAAAGTTTTTGCTTCGCAGTCCATTTGAGTCGAAGCAGAAATAACTGTCTCGGTTAGTCGGCTTTTAGATTTCACCGGGGATATGGAACAGTAGGATAACTTGAATATTTCAGGACAAATGGAAGAAAGGGAATCGGATATATTCATAATATAGAACAGACTAATTTTAACTGTGCATGACTAATAATTCTGTGGATAGTAGACATCGCTTCAAAAAAAAAGTTTATGCTCTTCATCGCAGTGTTTAGCCCCTTGACCTACGAATTAATTTAACCTCCTAATTAGATGACACCACGCATCTGGGATATTTTTTATTTCAATTTATTTAAGATGAAAGATTGAAAATCTAAAAAGACAAAAAATAAGGATGAGTATCTAAAAAGATAAGGATGAGTATCTAAAAAGATAAGGATGAGTATCTAAAAAGAT
>BGPR01000525.1:255715-282420 GCA_013235015.1 Araneus ventricosus
AAAAGATAAGGATGAGTATCTAAAAAGATAAGGATGAGTATCTAAAAAGATAAGGATGAGTATCTAAAGACAAAAATTAATAGAAGCAGTTTAATTGGTGTGCGCAAGTGCAGCATCACACAGAAAAAAATTGCGAAGTACAAAATAAATAAAAATACTAATAAAGGGAATTATAATTGTGGAAGAGATAAAAATAATAGCAGACAAGGATAAACGCTTGGTACGGCGTCCTTTAAGATTTTAAGCCCTTCTTTTCGCACTTCGTTTAAAAGACTGTTTTTAATTTCTTCTTTGTGGATAAATGCTTTTCTTTCCGATACATTTCGTAATGGGTTCAGGCCTTGGAGGATATTAAATATCGGACCTTAAAGTCTTTTTCCTATACAGAAAACATTCCATTTTTGAATCTGCATGGATGTATGGCCTCTGAAGTCATCCACCAGATTCTTACTTCTTATCCTTGTCAATTTTTAACTCTTCCACAATTATAATTCCCTTTATTAATATTTTTATTTATTTCGTAAGATGAAGGATACTTGGGACAGTTAAGAGTGTCCAAGTGATTTTTGCATTTAAAATTGTTACATTGACTTTAAAACCAATTTAAATTTTAAAAACTCTGTAATTCGATGCACGTGTCAGACACGTTGTTTGTTGTAAGCGAAGGGGTTAAAAGTTTAGCCAATTTTTTTCGAGTGCAAATTATTTACACGCGTCTCTTTTATCAGTATTAACCAAATTACAATTAAATATCATTTGCTATTTTTGCCATTTTTGGTGGCATTGTGAATGGAGTTCCAAATTGATAACAAAAAACGAAATTTGTGATAATAAATACGAAAAGAAATGTCACACAAATGACAAAAAATCTTCTTCAAACTTTTTTAACATGAACCGTTTAGCTAGAATCGTTAAAAAAAAGCTGTACATTGCATGAAATAGAACCATTAAAACGACCACCATCTTGAAACGGAATAAAAAAAAATAATAATTCTTGCACATGCATCGTTTTTAATGATATCAAGGAACATTTTCGAAGAAAATCGGATAACGAGCAAGAAACAAATTTACAGACAAATAGACGAAATGCCGAACGGTCGAGTTCAAACGGGAACTCGCTTCCCTCAGTCAATTGAGTAGACTTGCATGGATTTTATGAGAGGCTTGAATGCAACCGATCACTTTTTGTAGGGCCGGCCCGAACAAAAGCAGGGCCTGGTGCAAAATTTATTTGCGGGACCTTGAAACTAATTTTGTAAAACAAATAATTTATTGCATTTTCCTATTCATTACACTGCACAAATTGGTATGTTAAGTCTTAAAAAAATACGTGAAAATGTTAATTAAATTATTTGATTTATGAACGATTTTGATGGTAATTAAAATGTTGACTTTATAAAAATAATTCAAAATAATAAATATATTATTTGGAATCGTGAGAGATTTTTCTGCAGATACGACGGTCAATGATAAGGTCAATATATTTTTCAGAACAGTCGAATAGAAATTTGAATACAGTTCTGATAAATTAATTTTTAAATAAGTATTATAAAATTGTTATCTTGTTATGCAAAACTCGATGACAAATGTTGATTTCATTGAATAAATCAATGCAATCCATTTTGTCTTGCAAAGTCGGGAATTTGGGAGGAAAAGATTAAAAATTGTATGAGAAGAACCATTTTAAAAAAGGCTTAATTTTTTTTTTAAATTTAAAAATTTTGAATTTGCAACTTTTGAAAACAAAAAAAAAATGTTTTAAAAATTTAAGTTTCTGCACAGTTTGCATCTATCTACTACAAAATTAAACAAGTTTGATCAAAATTGTAGAAAGAAAATTTGAGGGTGCCAAGTCCCCTTATCTCTGCATTTTCAGACAGTTTGTGAATATCATCCTAATTACATAAAAATTCTTATGTCCCATATTCGTGATAAATTTCGAATCTTTTCTTAAAAGAAAAATTGTCACTATAGATTATGACTAGAAAATATTGAAATTGGAAATAGTCTTTGACAGATGAAACATCTGACCATTCCCTTAAATCAACTGTTTTCGTTACAAGTTCTTTTACATTCAGGTATAACTTTTAACTAACTCTTCCACTATTTCCTTTGCGGTTATTAAAAGAAGATATGTAGCCCGATGCACTATCCATTTCAAAAAAATTTAAAAGGCCTTTTACATTGGAATTTGCATACCAACATCTATATCTACGTCTATTCTGACAAAGGTTTTTAAGTAAGATATATTGGAGGTTTTTTAATATATCCCAACACAATGTAGAAATTGCAAAAAATATATTAAACGCATACGAAAGCACATAAATAATATTATATAAGTCACAAAAAATGAATTTGCAGAGAAGAAGGTTTGGAAATGTCTTTAAGAACAAAATTCTAATTATGACTTCTGCAGAGCATATACTGTGCTTTGGAATTCTTTACAAAATAAGCGCTTTTGCAAACCTTTATGTAAAGCCTCTCGTATTAGATCCGTTATAGTTAGGATTACCATAATATTTTAATTGAAATCCGGACAAGTCGGGGATGTGTCAAAGTATAGTATAAAGTTCTAAAAGCTACCTGTCAACGAGCCTCTTTCATAACAATAGTACAGAATTTGTGGGGGAAACAATTTAAGACGTCGGCATGCTAAGAATATAAGATTTTTATTAATGTTTGGCAATTCAAAATTGTATTAATGAAAAACAAAACTGCCAAAACTTTTAATTTTCAGTTTGAACTGGTGCACGAATAAAGAGACTCGTCCACTTTTTCAACAATCGATGTAAATAATAAATTTTCTTTCATGACGGTGACTTTTATGATAACGCTCTCTATTACAACCAAATTTTTCTTATCGCATTCACTGGCGTAAATATGGTCAAGGCATTAGTCCGGACCTATGTAACCCTAGTTATAGTACCATTGCCCACACAGTGTTACCCAAATATCATTCCTCTTTTTCTGATAATCTTTCAATTTTAATTGATAACCCTTTTCCTGTCGAGTATTTTACCGTTTAAAAGCAAATAAATCGTTCTTGTGTAATCGTATCACTTTCAGAGTCAACTATATTAAGAGATGTTAAAATACCAGATAATTGTTCTGGATGGCTTTGGAGTGCAATCTAATAAAATTGCAAAATACTTAGCTATTTATTTAAATATATTATTTACTTCTTAGCCAAAGCAGTAATTGGTTAATATTGTATTCCATGAAATAGTAACACGATGTTGATTTCACATTACGATCCAAATATTGTTTCATTAGTGGGTGAAATCTTCCAAGTAATTCTATGAGATCTAAGAAATTACCTTCGTATGGTTTATATAAGGCATCGCCATTTTCTTTGAATGCCAAATTATGCTCTGATAAGTAGCAAATCGAAGCCACTATTCATTGGTAAACATATTTTACACAGTGTGTTTCGTTTTTCTAGTTATTTTTTCATGTCCTCTGTCATAGTGTTTCCCAGTTTTAAGATCTTGTTAAATTGTTACAATTTATATATAGCTTGTAAATGATATTCTAATCTTTCATGACTTTGTAATCGCGAAGTTGAAGTACTGTTAAACACAAATAAGTGTTATTTTAAGAGTGGCACAATGTGGCATCTTTGTATTTTGGGGAGAGTAACCATCTCATCTTCGTTCTTGATGTTCCTCATTCTTTCATTTTCTTAAATAATTTCAAAAAAACTTCTGCTATTTTTATCATTCGGAAAATCGTAGTTTTTTTTACTTATGTCGTACCATTTTGTATGATAGCCGTTCTAAATTTATCATTATGATTTCAGGCCAATTACCAGAATCATAGATATCGATATTTCGTTTTCAACTCTTTGTTGATCCTGTGGAAGCTACGATCCTCGAACTAACTCATCTTGTTCTTAATTCGACATATCGCACATGTACGATATATTCATACTTCTAATTATTTTTTGAATTTCAATCCGTATGTATGTGTATTCGGATTAAAACAAAAAAAAACTAAGAAGATAAACTCAGTCAGCTTAGCGGGACCTTTAGAAAACGCGGGGGCTAGTGCGGTCGCACCCCCTTCCGGCCGGCCCTGACTTTTTGATACGATTCGGCTCAAGTTATAATATTTTCAATTGAACCGTGCTTGCCGAAGTCCGCTAATCTGTACTCTTACCATTATCATCTTTCATTTTAATTCTTTTCTAAGCGTGATAGAAATTTAGGAAAATGAAACTTCAATCTTCATACTGTCGGTATTTATTAATTCAATGTTCGATTTTATAAATATTCTGATTGGTTTACTACAGCGCATTCTAACCTTTTCCTGCTAACGACCTCTTTCGGCTGTGAAAATATTTCGTGATCCCATTTACATCTAAAAATGTTATTCTCGATTCCATATAATATAGGAAAAACAAATGCACGCAAGAAAGTGAAATATATCAAACAAGTATAAACTAAATTAATTTAAAGATGTATTTTTTCAAATCGTTAATTGCCAAATTCTGCTGCTGGGCCTAAAATTGAGATTTTGTTTCATTACAGTAAAATTTCGATTAACCGTCGCTCCATTAACTGTCAGTCTCTGTTATCCGTCATCGTCTAAAATCGAAGTCTCGAGCCAGGACACACAAGGAGAAGACAGATTATTTGAAAGTAACGTAGGTTTACAGTATTGGAATACATTTCTGCACATTACTACTCTTGTATTGAAGTTTATATCGATCATTTTATAAAATTAAATACAATATACATGTCTTATTCACTTCTAAAGGATTTTATTTTCGTTTTCCTTTCAAACCAGCAGTGAAATCCCGTTACTGTACATACATATTAAGAGATTTCTGCTATCCGTCTATACGGTTATCCGTCACTGTCCTGGTCCGGACGGTGACGGTTAGTCCAGTTTTACTGAATACATATATATTTTTATTTCGGAAAGTTTTCCCGAAAGATCTTGTTGTCAGATATTTTGCGACCGCAAACTTTACCCAACTTACGGTCCCAAGGCGTAGTTGAGAACCGTGTTCAGATGACTAGGGTGACACTTAAACCTGCACCCCCTCTCCAGACTTCCGTTGTACACCAGAGGGAGCACGTTTGTCTCTCCACCAAGGTGTAACGTGCACCAAGCCCATATACAATATGTATATGCGTGGTTGATATTTTTTAATTGTCAGTTGTTAATTTGACATAAAAGAATAAACTTTACTAACTCTTTTCCTAGATTTAAAATTACTTCCTTCTTCTTTAAGAGCGTAACAGGTCTTAGCTGCCTCGACAGCACGCTTCTTCCAACTCAGACGATCCAAAGCAACTCTTTGCCAGTTTTTTATTTTCAAAATTTTGATGTCATTTTCTGTATCGTCCAGCCATCTTGTTGAAGGTCTGCCCCGGGCACGGGCAAAATTACTTCCCATGATACAATAATTAGTTCCAAATACATAAACATAGGTTTTTGTTACATGAAAATCCTGTTCCCGTATTACCTTGCAGTGAAAATTATCAGGAGTAATTAAAAACAATAACTTGTTTCTCGGGATGAAAAACGGAAACTGAAGTTTCCCCGTAATCATTACATCCCACAAATCTAAGAAATATCTATCTTAACTAGAATATAACCGGCATAGAGAAAGAAAAATGAAACTCAAGATAGTTTTCATTTCACTTTTCTGAACACAGTTGCAATTGCAGGTAACAATGTTACCAAATAACACTGCAAAAAGCGGGAAGGTGTTTTCCTTCTTCCTCTAGAGGTCTTGGAGAAGATAATTGCGTGTGCTTTGGGCAAGACCTCACCAATGTGCACTGCATTCACCGTTCCCAATTACTACGCATTTCCAGTTACCCCGCCTGACCCTACGAAATTACATTTAGCTATCTCATTGCGTTTTCTGAGTTAACATGTTTACATACGTACGGATAGAGAAACAATCTAACCATTGACGAATTTGCTCCAAAATTTGAGATAATTTTGGTCGAAAAATGGCACACCAACATTTATCTGTTCAACTCATTCACATAGGCCCGGATAGGCAAATCGATAGACAGTCGGCTAGTTGATGGGCTTAAACCAAAATTTAATAAAGATCTAAGATTTCGGCCATAAAATCATACGCCATATTTCATCCATCTATGTACTAGCAGCGTCTACTATTGTCTTCACCATGTACGCGAATGGAGTGGCAGACAGACTTTTCGTTGACAGATTTTACATAAAGTTTGAAAGAAATTCCCAGTTCTTTGTATGCTTCGTGCTCGAGAAAGCAAAAATAAGTCACGATTAGTCTCCGTTATTGCCCTAAATTTTTTTGCAACACTTTTCAGAATATCCCTACTCAACATGCATATGATAGATCTTGCAAGCTTCTTTCTTTGCATTTAAACTGATCGATACATTTATCCACTATTTTCACGTTTTACATTTAATCCTTTGCTTGCTGATTCATATTCCCACCGAACCAATCCACAAATCGGACGAGGCTGTGACATTGTGGAGTCGATTCCCCGGCAGTCCACGAAGGGTACTGAAGGATATGCATCGATGGCACTGCCCCAAAATGATCGGATACAAGTTGCCCTGAATGACAGGTTAAATCTCTGCTCATTGAAAAAGCGCACAAAGCCACCACAAGTGCACGCCAAAAAAAATCCCCTATCCATGCACCTGGCTGGCTGAGTCTACTAGAGACCTTCCCCTCTGTCGCACGGGAACGTCCTTTTTTCACTGCTTAGCACAAAAGGGGATTTCTTCTCCTTTTGAAAGATCTTTCCACCACCAGAAGGGAGGTCAATAGGGATCTGTTCGGAAAGTAGATCCTCCTCAATCGTTGCGATCAGAGTAATAGACTTGGCCTCAGTTGAGATCTCCGAGGCGTTTAGCCACTGTGGCTCATGGAGACTGACCCATTATGGTGGAGATTATGCATTTGTTCATAGTAGAAAAGTTGAGAGCTTTCCGATTTTGATATCAGTCTTTTTGGATTTCATATTAAAATTTCTGAAATTAACAAATGTCGACGATTTCGCCTCTTTAATAAAACCTTTTAAATATTGAAAAGCATGCAAAATGATAAACAGAAGCATTTTGTTAGCGCAACAGGAAAATTTCGATTCTGGTTTGCAAAAAGTTATTACTGCTAGCATATTGGAATGGGTTAGCTTATGGGTATTAAAAATTAGTTTTTGATCATCCACTTAAATGAAAGTAAAATCGGCTGGTAAAGGAATTGTACACATGCTGTAATCGCCGAATTGAGAATTTCCCATACTTTTGTCACTGGTGTCAGATTTTATCCTATTACTTACCAAAGTATGATAACAAGCTTAATTGCTCATTTTATTATTACTATGATTAGGTAGTTCAGAGAAAAACGAGATGAATTCAGATTTTTCGATATCCTTAATGAGGCACATACAAATGCCGCTAAATAACTGCCTGTTAATGATTTTAAAGGATGGCCTTACTGAGAAGGAATTAGGGCCTGAAATAAATACAGACTATTAGACTTTACCTAAATATTTTATGTCAATGACTGAAAATTCTTGCTGGTTAAAAATGTTAACTAGGCTTCAAACATTACCATATTATGATCGTGTATCCACGTAAATAATGTTTGGTGCGATCCGATTATACTAGGAATGGGCAGTAGGCGATTTTAATCAAAGTTCTTAGCAATAAACTGGTACAAAAATGTAAATAGATCAATATTATCTAGTGAATAAAATTTTTCTGATGTGCTTAGCAGTGTGAAAATTTTGAATAACTTAAAGTAATAAATTTATGCCGATTTTTATAGCCAATTAAATTTGCTTTTAACCTTTAGAATACGAGCTACAAGAAACCTGTAACTTCCTCTTAAGTAGAGTTTACATTAGGCCTAACATGGCTCTCAGTTTTCGTCTCTCTGCCGTTGTCCCTCTATTGTCCTCCTGTAAACACTTCGGACAACGTTGGCAGGACAATGGCAAATGGTTGTCCAGATGGGACTACTACTTGCCATTGTCCACAGTTGGTCACTTGATCTTGATGATGTAGGCGTGGCCTGCTATTGCGGACAACAAGTGGCCTAATGTAGACATACTTTTAGTAAGGAAATTTTAGCAAAGAAACAGGAAAGCGCTTTTTCTCATCATAATTAATAGAAAAATAAGGTCTGTGGTCTCCTTCTATCGCCCGTGGAATTCCTAGTATTGTTTTTACTCATTAGAAATCATACTACCAATCAAATATGAGGTGACTGAATAGGACAGGTGAGTAAAATGATCAACCAAATGATTAGAGCATAAACAGTTAAAGGACTGGGGCAGGTGTGAAAACCTAATCGGTTACTGATACAGCAGAGGTAAAAGTTCTATGTATTGTTACGAAAATCTTTCTGTTGGTGTATGGTGTAAACAGTCCAATACGCAGGATGATGAAGAATGAAGGTTTATTCACAAATATACAGGAAAACACGTAGCACAGGTACAGGAAACAATAGCCCTTTCACAGATTAGCAAGGTTAACAGACAATTCACAGGTAATAACAGTTCAGCACTTTGATATTTAGCAACACAAACAGTCAGCAAATAACTAATAACGACAATAACGGCACTTTCATAGCGCTCAGCTCACCAGCTTCCTAGCTCGCACTGCAGATGAAACTGTAAAGTCGTTACAGTGGGTCAACACTACTCCCTCTGATCCAAACACGGCCCTTATATACTCTCTCCGACAGGCCGTGACGTCACATGAAGTTTTTTCGTATATTCAAGCGTATTCCCTTTCCTAATAGATATCCTAATAGGGTCGCATTTTCTGGAATCGTCTATTTGTCGCCAAGCTCGCCAAATTTATCGCCAAGATGGTCGCCAATGTTCCGGAAAGGCCGATGCTCGTCGCTCCATACTAACCCCTGTAAAACTTCCTCCCCAATTATAAGACTAGCGAGGCAGGAAAGCGACATTACATCTTTGCAACAGTATTATACTTACAAGAGTATTTGCAAGAAGTATATTGCAATAGTTTAATCCCACGATTTGAGAAATGTGTAGTGATTAACAAGCTCATCCACCCCACCGAGTACTATATTTATTCAAATGTGTTCAATGAATTTTTATATAACCTAAAATGTGTTAAGTTTCTTATTTACCCAAGCGAAACAAAACAAAAAAAAAACAAGATTGAATATTTTGCGAAAGGCACAGGTTGGAGTTTTACATAGGGCGCCTTTGAAAAAATCTGTATTCACCAAGCGGGAAAAGTTCGGGAATCGGTGGATTAGCTACCTGTCAGCCAGAACCCGATGGTAAAGTATTGGCTTCGGGACCGGAGGGTCCATGTTCGATACCCGATACCAAGAAAAGAATTTGTCGTACACGATGAATTTCAGGTCGATGGTCAAACGTCCTCTCGCTGGTGTAGTGTCCTCACATTGGAGAAGGGAAGCCGGCTCGGGTATCACCCTCGTTAGCTGGCCACTATTCAAAATTGCGATTTCCGTTTCAAAACGGGAGGTTAAAGGTGCATATACACTTGCGCGCCAAACTGTTCGCGAGCATTTCGTTCTCGGGTGTGGCCGGAGATTTTGGCTCGACGTGATAGATTCGCGAACCAAATCCTGCCAGATTTACGACGAAGACAAAGGGATTCGCAGGTAACGTTGATACGTGTTCTTGTATAGTTCGTCTTTCCTCGCGAACCTCCTTCGAACCTGCAAACCAAGGCGTATTCCTAAATGCTTCCACAGAACCCCTGCATTGGCGACTGACAAGCGATGATTGTTTGAGGTTTAAGCTTGCTCCTTTTCCATGGTTCGCGGTTGTTCGCCATGAAAATGATTTCTTCGTACTGCTCGCAAGTGTATACGCACATTAATAAGATTAAACTAAACCACCTGTCAAAATGAAAATCTGTCGGCCAGTGTCGTAGAAAACGAGACTGAAGTCTAATATACAACACTTTTTGGGTCCCAAAGTTCTCAGCCTTTTGTAGAGACTTATTATTAACACCATTTTTGTGTACTTTTCCCCAGGGTTTTCTCATTTAATAATCTTCTGACTCGTCAAAAACTAGTCCGTTTGTTCTTACTAAGTCATTGTTCTCGACATGTCATCTCACTGATGAGTTGAGTCAAAAAAATTCAAGGAAACTGGCAATTTGACGAGTATTCTTTAACTATCAACCTTTTCGCATTCAGTGGAATTTTTTTTTCGACGACCTAACCGATTTAGCGGTTGACAAGGACACTGCGGTTTGGCGTTTAGCC
Organism: Araneus ventricosus; assembly: GCA_013235015.1. NCBI lineage: Eukaryota > Metazoa > Arthropoda > Arachnida > Araneae > Araneidae > Araneus > Araneus ventricosus. Next base: position 265,950 of record BGPR01000525.1, read on the forward strand.
CTAAACGCCATTGTCTTGCATTTGTGTCTGCCATTTACGGTACGCCTTGTGGGTGAAGTAAGTGTTGCCGGGTGAATTTACAGACTTGTTTAACTTGATGAAGTGCATGAAACGTCACGACCATTTGAAAATATAACTGTGCGACGATTCTTTCTTAGCTTTTAACCCTTTATTTCCCGAAGGTACTTAAAAGTGTGATTAAAGTAGTTTTTTTATCTTCGTAATTTGACCGTTTTTCCTGATAGTATTCATATGAACTAGAGGAATGTAGTTCCGACAGCTAGCAGTAGATGGCAGATGAAGATAAAAATTCAATTTTTTAATTATTAATCAAATTAAATTATTTAATTTAATTTTTAAAGTTTTTCATCTTTCCTGGGGTTATTCTGCATTAAAACGTATCTAATGATGCCAAAATAAAACTGGTAAGGTGATTCGGTGAATAAAGAGTTAAGTGGTTGCGTTAAGTAAATGAATCTGTTTCTAGTAATTTTTGTAGATGTGTTTTAAAGTTGTATTTCGAAGATTCTGAGTAAACTATTGTTTGAATTGTTTACACACAAAGGTTTTTGACATAAGAATACTTGGCTTGTTTTGCATGAGAATGCAATTGATTATATATATGACTAAATGCAATTATAGTAGAACCTGGATTATCCGAACTGACTGGAACCATAATCAACTCGGATAATCAAAAACTTTGTTAATGGAGTTGACTTTTCTTTCGATGAGGTTTTCCAAAATTGTTTATTTGTAGTTATAGAAATAATCCTGCAATTATTGCCACGTATTAACTAAAAAAAGTTGGTTAAACATGTTATCAAACTTCTTACATGCATTTTTTTAAAACGGTTTTGATATGAGAATTCGCAAATGTTGCTGATTCGCTGTTTCCTCTACATTTTACCAATCTATCCTATTAAAATTCGAAGGTTAACAAACATATGTATCTATGTCATTCTATCTTCTCACGAACCACTGAATCCTGAAACTGGCCGTAAGTACCAAAAGATGGAAAATAATCCAAGGAATCCATGTCGACTATTTAAATTCCAAAATTGTAATTAGTTAAAAAGATATTAATTGAAAACGTCAAAATGAATGAATTGACGTGCTGCCATCTACTGGCAGCATAGTGAATTCATTCACGGCGGATTCTTTTTTTCCCTATTATTAGTTTTCGCATCCGGTGTTGCATTTTTTATTTATTTAACGGAAGTAGGTATTTCTTTTTGAGCGAGCTTCTGTGTTTGGATTTATTAACAATGGAAAAAATATCGTTTTCATGCTTTTTTTCTTTCTTTTTTTTGTATTAAAGTGTTTAACTTCTTAACGCTTGTTAGGGAAAGTGACAATATTTGTTGATTGTAGAGAAAAACGGAGGCGAGGCATATGAAAATATATGGATTCCAAGGTCTCACGTGACCTCGCTTCTCTCCGCCCGGGAATATTCTATTATTCGTGATATCCCGTGCAACGCCGGGCCACACAGCTAGTGATTCTTAAAGAATGTTCTGAAAGGAATATTTTCTTTCGCTCAACAACGCAAAAGTTTCCAACACATTTATAGTGCCATTTTTCACGAAAATGAATGGATTTTCCTCACTTCAGTATTGAAGTGTTTGAGAATGGAACTGTGTTTTATTCCCTGTAAATAACTTCTTGAGTTATAAAAGCTCACCTCCCGATAACCACCTACTACATGCCTTCGCATCGTGAAAATCGGCTCCAATGCCACTTTAACACCTTTTGCCTTTTCTGAAAAATTAGTTGATTTAAAAAAAATGAAAAACAGAGTTCAATGTTATGGCATTGGTTCGGTTGATAGAGGCCCGGATAATCGAAATTCAGCTGTACTTTTTTCCAGAGATCAGAATCTCTTTCTAGAATTTAATTGATCTAAACATGGCGCGCAACATGGCCAACAGCCCACACCATAAACTCTGAAACAAGAAATAAGAAAATTTTATGAGATTTCTCAGAAAATTTTTGCACTTTATGCAAAGTGGTGCGTTTAAATGAATCAATTTATACGAACTAAATTTTATTAATTCTTTAGAAACTAATTCTCTATAATTTCTCCTAATAACTTCTATAATTTCTCGACTGGACTGTTATCTGAGCGTTCTCATTTAAAAATCATCATTTACCCTCCTCAATCATAGTATCATAAATGATTCACAAATATAGACAACGCCGGTGGTTCCCGAACTTTTTCGATTTTCTGCGCCCTAGCTGAATCTGGATTTTTACAAGGTGCGGCATTAACCTATGTAAAACAAACTTCCACAATTACTTTTTTTGGAAAATAGTAAATTTTTGTATAGATTAAGTAAAAATAGATAAAAAAAAAACACTTTAGGTTTTGTAAAAATTTATTGAATACTTATATATATATATATTAAAGATGTTTTATTGATGAGTCTTTTAATCACTACAATTTTCTCAAGTTTTGGTATTAAACTGGACACAACTACCCTCATTTCCTTCACCCACTAATTTTCGCTCGATACTTTGATTTTGTGACAATAACTGTCTGTAATTCAACTTCAAACAAATAAAAAATAGTAAATGGAATTAAGGATTGAATATCTAAATTGTCTTTGTGGATAAATGTTTTTCTTTCCAATATATTCCGGGGTAGGTTCGGGCCTTTGAGGAAAATTCAAATCGGACCTTAAAGTTTTTTTCCTCTACAGAACACCTATCCTGCTTTCGAATCTGCACGGATGAATGGCCTCTGATGACGTCACCCACCGGATTTTTACTCCTCATCGTTGTTTATTATTTTTATATTTTTAACTTTCACAATTAAAACTTCCCTTAATTCGTATTCATATCTTTGTAAATGGAATTAAAATTATCTGAGCTTTTTGGTACTTATGAAAGTTTTATAATATCTAGCGGCGACCCTGTGAGGAAATCGAAGCTCCCCCGAGCTCCGCAGCGCAAAGTTTGCAACTGCGTAGTCCAGTGGTTCTCAAAGAACCAAACTGAAAACTTGCCAAAATTTTAACAAAAGCTTGGCATTGAAAATTCTGATTGAATTAACTAGCAGTAATATTTAAAAGTATTGCTAATTAATGGCTCAAGGTTTATTTACTAGCGTATCACCCTCTTTGGTCACAACAATCGCAACGATGTATACGTAACTAAACGGTGCTCTCCTAGCTGGCACTCACTGTATTGTACGGGTGTTAGCGTCAGGTTTTGAATTTGTGTCGATCCATGCTCGCGTGATATACGTCAAATGCTTCATTTTGCAATCCATGACGCATTTTGTAAGAAAAAGAGGCGACTTCACAGTATGGACGAGTTTTCTGTTTTGTTTATTTACATTAAAATGCCTTAACTACGGCCGGCATTTAATTCCGGTGTAATGCTAAGTCAATGGAACCTTCAAAGCGGAAGTGCAAAAGTAATGCAATTAAAGTCGAGGTTTTTAATGTAAGTAAACAAAACAGGTAACTCGTCCATAGCACGCCCTAAAACCGGTCATTCACGATCGCTCCGCAAATGGTGCGATGGCACTCCACGCCACTCCATGGTTTAGCCCATCCATTTTGGAAGGCTATTAATGACCGCTCCATGCCACGCAAATCCATCCACTACCTGTTACTCTGATCCCCTATCCCCGCCTCAGTAAAACACGCACCCCAAGCCTCCTCCATTCCCACGTATCGACTCGCGCCGCATTTATTGTTCGGTGAAGTGATGGATATTGGAACAGGTTGAATATCCACGCTTCTGCTCCAGGCCACGCCATTTCTGACTGGTTTACGCATTGACGATCGGTTTTGGAAGGGAATGGACGGATTTGCGTGGCGTAGAAAGCGCGTGAAAGGTCCGCTTAACCCTTAAATGCCTACAGTTGCCTTTAAACAACATACCCAATTTTGTCTTCTAAAATCTTGAGAATAAGGGGTCTATTCTGGGTACCCAGTTTGGTTCCATTGTTAACATTGGAACCAACCGGGGGTACCAGAATAGACCCATAAGACAAACTCTAATGCCTGTTGTTGCCAATAGAATACATACTGAAACTTTTATGAAATCAATTTATAACGTACAGATGGCAACACGAGTGCTGATAAAAAAAAGTTAATTGATGTTTTTCACTTGAGGCTGCATCTTTTTTAGCTCTGTTTGTGCGCGTGAGAATACTATGTTTTATATTACAACGTTGAAGGAAATTCCTTATCCGTATTATTATTTATTAAAATTCATTTGTGTTTGACATTATAGAATTTTACCAAGGAATTTTTTTCTGAAATAAAGCCGAGTACTGTCAGTTCGTAACAAATTGTTTTTTAGCCTTGAACCATACTTAAAACAAAACGGAATTTTTTAAAGTATCTTTCCCACGTTTTATTCAAGAAATGAAAGTCAAAAAACATCTTAAAATCATTTTTTTAAAAAAAACGTGCTTTTAAGGGATAAAACCTCTAGATTCTACTTTTCGCACGAAAGATCTGAAACCGAAGGCGGAGAAAACATTTTTACTGTTTTTTTTTTCACATTTGAGGGAAGGCCGATTCCATTAAAAGCAAAAATGGATCAGAAGTTGAATTCACGACTCGATCTCGCTATCAGTTTCATCTGAGAAACATTAATTTCGGCAGTTCAGGTTTCGATTGTTACTCCATGGAGCAATTTTCCTTAATTTCTGATGACTCATGTGTTATTAGAGTTGGAGATAGCTTTCTAAATCACCAGTAGAGTCATCTTAAAAAAATCACTTTTGGAGCCATTCGAAAATGAATGGGTCGTTAGACAATGCAGGATACTCCAGTACATTGTATTCGAAGCCATTTATCAGTTTATCACTTATTTTCTTCAGAGTGATCCTTCACAGGAAACTGGGGCTGATAAATTTGCTGCCATTTCGATTATAGCAATTTCGTAGTATGTTCATGTTGCTTTAGTCATGCTGTTCCTGTATTAACTATAAAAACTTTTTGTTTTTCGTTATAATAAGGTGTAGTAGTAGTTACTGAAATGAACATTGAATATTAACTAGTAAATCCACAAGTATTTATTATTCATGTTCCAAGCCCTGTTTTAGTAATAAAGTCCAAGTACACATTTTTGTGATTAACATGCAGTGAAAATTTTAGTTGTTTACTGTCGCTATTTTTTGTTTTGTTTAATTTTAATATTTTATTTAGAAAATGGTTTCGATGTATTTATAATGTAATTCTTTTCTGATTTTATTAATTACACAACATTAATGGCCGCGTTAACCTAGTGGCAGTCTTACCTTGGCACCGGGTCGAGACCCGATTCCGCGGGAAATCCTTTGTCTATACGCTGCTGTAAATCCGTCGAGGACCAAATGTTCTCCCAAAGGTGCAGTGGCGTAGCGAGGGTCAGTGGCGCCTGGTTCATAATGTGATTTTTCCCTTCCCTCATCATCAGTAGCATAGCAAGCGTAAGCGGGCACGGTATTATTTTTACTCTTCCTCGTCAGATTTCGCTTTAAAAATTACATAAACGTAGTAATATTTTGTATCCATTTCGCCCGGGGCATCTATGCTCCCTGGTCACTACGCCACTGCGAAGGTGTGGTGTGGAAATTTGGAGACGTTGTTACCGGTTCAGGTGGTGTCCTCGTCATCTAACCATTGTTCTAAATTACTAGGTTAGTCCCAAATTAGCACTTGTGTAGTTTAAATTAGCTAGCCTCAACTCGCATGCCTCAATTGATTTCGTCTTTATAATATTGTTGGTGTACCACAGATAGTGCCATTGATCCAAAGAGATCTACAAATTTACTATACAAACTCTATTTTAATTTTGAACCAAAAATTATGATTAAATTTTAAATATAAAACAGTTCCGATTTGCCAAATTTTAAGACGTTAGTCAGAGAACAAGTGATTTTTCTTTTTGTTCCTCAATTATTTAATTAGGGAGGTATTTTCTTCCGCCCATAGACGTCCAAATTCCTAATTACGATTCTGATGGGGCGCCAAACATCTCTGGCCCAGGGTGCTCCAGTTCAAGACTGCCCCGATGATACTCTAAAAATCAAGTGAGCGTTGAAATTCATCAACTGATAATATTGATTAAAATAGAAATCCAGTGACATCCAGCAACAAGGAAAGCAAAAACTCTATTAAACGAATTCATTTAAAAAGCTTACAAGTAAAACCGCCAAAAATGCCTATTCAAAAAAGTCTCTATCTCGTTTCATTTTGAGATCTATCCCATTTTGGTCAAGCTCAATTTCTTCAATGAGGTCTGGAGCTCCGCAGAGCCTCGATTAATTTTGAAGCCATTCTCCAGGATCCAGCGAAATTGATCGCTGCCAGCTCGACCTGGAAAACGGCATTATTCTTGTTCAGTTTAAATTTAAAAATCTTAAAGTGATGTTCATTTTTGAGAATGCCTACGGAGAGCCCAGTATTGTCTCCGATCCTGGACCCATCCATGTACACGTCGAATTGACTATTTGTAATTTGAGATTTAATGTCTATTGTTCTGGAGTCTGTTGGTACGTTGAACAATTTAACAAGGATCACGTTCACCGACATCCAGCACACAACCGAGCTCCAAGGATCGGCACACCCAGACAAATTTTTGAAGTTCTGCCTTGGTGGAACGCCGAGTACCTCCGTAGAACTGGTCCTATACACTTCCATGAACTTTAAGAGAAACACTTTTTGAATAGAGGTAATCTGGCTTCTTTCTACAGGGGTAAGTTTTTTTGATTTTACCTTATGAAAGCTTATTAATTAAGCTTGATGGCTAATATTTTGTTGTTCATATTAGCGTATTTAATGTTTTTTTCTTTTGATGTTTGTACTTGTGGATTTGCTTCCCGGTTTCTCTTTTTTGGGGGAGTTCGGGCTATGAGAAGCTGTCTTAGCCTAAAAATAGGCCTGCTTCTACAGAAAATTCCCTAAATATTCTTTTGATAATTTTAAAGTTTCTTTTGATGATGATCCATTTCGAATAGTTTCTAGACCTTGAAAAAGTGAACTAGAATGGATTCCTTGTTTTTGTTGTCTGCTTTTCGTTTACTTCAAATTACTATTGGATTGCTTGTATTACTTTTTTTTTTAATTTTGGCTTTATTGGTATATCTGTCTTTGAATAGAGGTTAAATGTTTTCAGTATTTAATGCTCCGCCCCAGACGTCTCCGCTATAGAGCAGGGTTTTTTTAAAAAAATGGCTGTTTATATTAAAAGCAGATTGAACGATATGGTTAAAATTTTGTCCAATCTTACAAATTTGTGAGTACAACATCATGATGTGCATGGTCCACGTGAACCTGTTATCTATGTTAATACCTAAGTATTTTAAGCTGTTATTGACTTTTATACCTTTATTGTTGATTTTAAAGCAGAGAGACCTGTTAAAATGTCTTGACCCGTCCTCTGGCGATTTCAGTTTTGTGTCGATCTAATAGCGATCGCCTGGCACTTGTCGACCGTCAATTTTAGAGAAGCTAAGTTCTCTATAATCTTCTCCGTTATTTCATTTGTGTTCGTTTCCAACTCGCATCTTGTTCTGCCGGTCGAAACAAGCGTCAGGTCCTCTGCAAACGCTTGTACTAAAATTTGTTCGCTATTTAAATTCAGTATTGGGTTAAGCTAAATATTCAAGAGGCACGATGAGATAACATATCCCTGGGGACATCCCCATGGCACATACTGTGTCTTAGTTGGGCTATCATCGAAAACAAATTTACCATCAACCAAATAATGAAATATAAAATTCTTAAAACATTTGGCAATGCCATAAAAAATCAAGTTGTCCCCAAAAGAACCGACCAGCCTAACCTGTCAAAAGCTGATTTAATATCTATAGAGAACAAAGCACTATGTCGGGTCTCTCTGTTTGCCCTTAATCTTGTAATTATGTTTCTAAGAGCCATTTCAGAGCATTTCTCCTCCCGAAATCCACATTGATTATATTGGATGATGCTGAGTTCGGCAAGATGTTTGTTAAATCTTAATTGAAAGAGTCATTCAAGAATCTTGCCGATTGTCGGTAGGAGACACAGCGGACGGTAGGCATTGCATAGCTCAGGGTTTTTACCATTATTTTTGAAGGAATATTACCGTGGCATTCCTCAGCGATCTTGGGAAGTAATTAAATCTAATACATATATTAAAAACAGTTAAAATTTTTGAGTTAAAGCAAAAAATTTGTGTCCAGATTCTGTAATCCAGACTGTCCAGTCCTGGGGCTTTTCCTTTCTTAAGATTGTTAATAACAAAACCTACCTCTTTTTCAGTGAACTTTTGGAAATGCTCCTACTCCGATGTATATGTTTCCATTGAATAGCTAGGTGACTGTGGGAAAAAAGTGATCCAGAAACATTTTAGCTTTTTCTTTCATTGAGGCATCTGATTTGTCATTTGGTTTCACCACAATTTCTGTCGCCTTTTTACTTTTTCCAAAAGTCATCTTAAAAATAGAACAAAATGTATCTTTGTAGTTCTTGCAAAACAACTCCCAGTGTTCCCTTTTGGCAGTCAAGAGCCGTTTCTTATAATTAGCCTTTGATCTATTGTATTCAGCCCTCGCCGCTTGGACCTCCGCTTCAAGGGGATCAGATTGTTTCTTTCTTTTAAAAATTCTGTAGAACTTATTTGTTTTGTTTCTAAGGGTCTCAAGACCGTCATTCCGAAATTTAAAGTCACCCCTGCACCTGTTTGACCTTTTCCTGAATATCCTCATAATCAATTGCCTGACAATCCCCATTAATTCAAAGAAGAAAACATCAATATTTTCTATGCAATCCACAGAATTCAATCGACGTGTCGGTGAATCTTAAGGCCTCTCAAAAATCTCCCTGAGCCGTATCCTGTTTTTAAGTAGAATTTCTGAGATGATTGATATTCAAAGTCCAGCTTGAAATAAATACATCTCGCTAAAAAGATGACGGTCGCTAAAAGAATGACGGACTAGAGTCCCCCATTGCTTAATCCTATCTATACATGTAGATGATACTATAGTCAGTGGCGTAGCGCCGGGGGACAAGGGAGTATAGATGCCCTGGTCGCCAGTCTTGGGGGGGGGCGCCATGGGGATCAATACTATGTTTGTCATTCTTTTAAAGTGAAATTTCATGAAGGGGCGAAATAATGTCATGCCCCCAGGCGCAATTGATCCTTGCTAAACCAATCATAATGACTTAGGGGCGCAAAAACCATATTATGAGCCGGTCACTACGCCACTGACTATAGTCAAATCAAGAGAGCCCGTATTTAAACATTGCGATACAAAATAGGCCCATGCTCCTTTATATTGCAGTTGTTGAGGTTATTTATAGCTAAAAATTCCATTAACTTTCTACCTCTGTAATCTTCAAAATTATACAGTCTTCGATCCGCTGTTAAAATCCCAGTTAAAAGACCTATTAAAATTTTATTTAAAAAAAACTCGTTTATCTCGAATCGTCGATGTTAGCCTAAATTCAGGATAAAATCTTCAAGTGCAACTCTAAGATTATTAAGTGTTCAGTTTTGTAACTTGTTAAACAACAATATAAAGACTTACACATTACAATTATTGCTTTGTTGTTTTTAGAAGTGGGAATATATTCCCATCGACTTTCTCGTGTACTTCAAGAATATGGCGCGGTTTCTGTTTACCTTCATCGTAAAAGATAGAGAATAGATGACACAAAACAATACCTCTTTTCTCTGACCAATTAGTTCGAAAATATGATACTAATCTGCAGTTTTGGAGTAAAGGTCACATACTAAAATTCATATGGCTAGCTTCTTGTGTTTTTGAGTTAACACTTTCGCATACACTAACAGGCATACCGACAGATAATCGGTCTCTAATAGAATTGGACCAAAATTTTAAACATATACAGTAAAGCGCCGTTTATACGCCTTGCAAGGGACTGACGCCAAACGACGTATAAATGAAAAGACGCATAATCGAAATTTTACTAAACAGCTTTGATTATCATTAATTTAATGACAGTAATGAAAGTTCATTTAGAAGTAATAATTTTAAAGTATTTTTAAGACAACTATATAGTATGGAAAAGAATAATTTAATTTTAAAACTAAACATTTGTCATAGAAAGGAAGAAAAATCATATTTTATTGCATATCTTGAGAATTAACTATCCATTTCTAATACGATTCATATGCATGCAGGAAAGCGTTTAATTAAAGAAAAAAAAGTACGGGAGGCTGTCTTTTCAAACAGCCGCTGATGTTAAAGGCGTAGGACAACTTTACTCGCGTGACTCTTCTGTTTCTTGAGTTTCTCGGTTTCTCTTTGTTACTAGCGATACTCTTGTTTTCGAAGTTACTCTCAATTCTATTTTGTTTCTCTGAAATACTAATGTAAGGAAAATTGGCGAAATAAAATGCAACTAAGGCCACAATGAAAATTGTTTTATTTCTTAATAAAATATATTACAATGCCAATTCTTTTGTTTTGAATTCTTCAATCGTGCTTGGACATGTTACAATTCTGTGTAGGATCGGTGATGATATGAGAAGTAGCATTCATAATTTAATAATTCAGGACTAAGGTTTCTTGTAAAAGTTGAATCAATATATGAATTCCTTGGAGTACTAGGATAATTTCTTCTTGTGACTTTTGTTGTTACCCCTTATCTCTAAAATAAGACATTAGTTATGTTTTTAACATATGTAGTTACCGAGATATAGAGGATCTCACATACCAAGTTTTGTGGAGTTTTGGCGTGTGAATCAATTTCCTTCCTGAGACCCCAATGGGAGGAACGTTCCTACGTTAAAAATCTTTAATCGTCGTCTGACGTGATGATTGACCGTGAGTATTGACGTAAGCATTATGAATCGAATTAAGTTATCAAATGTTTTTTCATTAGTCTTCTAGGCATGAGAAATATTTTGGAAGTTTAATCTTTGGAACTTTTAAGGAGATGGAATAACTTCTTCACATTCTTCTTCAGCATTGCTTAAACCAGCAGCAGCAGACAATTTGTCTTCTATTCATTCGTCAATTATGAATAATTTTGAAGTAATGATATCGGTATCGCAGATCGCACACTACAAAGGCGGACATTTTCTTTGAAAGGGAGGGGGGGGGGGACGACGTATAACTAGGGTTACCATACGTCCGGATTTCGCCCGGACAGTCAGGATTTCAACCTCTCGTAATGTCCGGATTTACGCCAGTGAATACAGAGAGAGACATTTGGTGGTAATTGAGGAAATCTGAGGTATTCGAGAAAGCTGACGTCATTCCGCCAATGAAAGAAAATCCATTGTTTACATCCATTATTGATGCGAAAGTGGATGATCCTCCTTATCCGGGCTCCAGTTCAAACTGAAAATTAAAAGTTTTATCAGTTTCGTTTTAATTCTATTTCATTATTATAATTTTGAGTTACCAAACATTCATAAATATTGTATATTCTTTATATTCTGACGTCTTAAATTTTTTTCACTTCCTCAAACTCTTTGCTAGTGTTATGAAAAAAGGTAGTAGGAACATTTCAGAATTTTATACTATACTCCTCCCTTGTGTCCGGATTTGAACTAAAAAAATTAAGGTAACCCTATGTGTAACTTAAACTTTGCGTCGTATAAACGAAGTACTTTATCATTACATTGAATACGAATGAATCGGGACCGTGATGAAATGGCGTATAAATGAGAAACGTATAAATGGAGCTTTAACATATCTTTTACGGATCCGATGGTGGTAGCACGAACACCGGTCGAGGGCTTATCCGAGTAGATTTGAACACATTGCGCGCGGTGAACGAATTAGATGCAAGCTTCAATTCCATAATAAAAAAAGAACTGTGTTCTCAGTCTCCCGCATACAACGTTCAGTATTTTCGAAACGGTAATCACAGTCTCGCGCTCAGCTCAACGGTTGGCCGCAGTAGGGCCGTGATTTACGCTACCAGCAAAGAAAGGGTTAATGTATTCACAATCAGTGGCGTACCTACATAAAATGGCGCCCAGGGCGAAACGAAAACCGAAACTGCGCCCCCTTTTTATCTCTTAAAATGTGACCCTCCTTTTCTTTTCGGAAACTTTATGCCGGGGAGTGCAAAGATTAAAAGTGCAAATAAACTTTAAAAAATGGCATATAAGACATTTTTGAGTTGTTAGGATTTACAATTTTTTTAACACAACACTGAACATTTGCGGTTCATTTCTCTCGTATTTGAAAAATAATATAAAATGTGTACAAATATCTTAATCAATTGAGGAAAAAAAACCCACACGCATGCGAATAAAAATGAGAAAATTATATGCATTACTTTTTTCCCATATAGACAGTAGGAAAAGCTCTAAACATTGCAGTAAATTATTTGCTAACGCAGATAAAATCATGCAAAAGCCTTAGGGACAAATATATTTATTGTAATATTATTCATAATATAATTCATCATATAATTTCACACATACCTTTAAATTTATTAATCAATTTACAACTAATGAAGTTTGATAATGTTTTATCTAGCACCTTATGACAAAGTTGAAATTCATTGCATGAAATTAGGGGATATGCTATTGCAGGTGGGAAAGAATGCTGATTCAAACATGAAATAAAATTACAACGTAATTAATTTGTTTATGACTTATAAAATTGCAATTCCTTATTTTTTTTATTAGACATTATTTGTGTTCATAAAAAAAAAAAAAAACGATACAATATTCATAAAAAATTTTGGTGGCTTTAGAGTATCCGAAATGTTATAAATTAACTTTCTGTCTTTTAATGAAGCAAAAGTTTTTATAATTACAAGTACTTTAGTATTAAAATGTTTGAGCATATACTAAACATAAGAATGACAAACAAAAAAATAATTCCTATATTTACATATTTAAATAATTATTTTCGGTTAAGAATTAGTAGTTTAGTGATTTGATAGTCAAGGCAAATTTTACTGCGTTTGTTAACAGTAAAATTAATTGGCGACGATAGCGTAACTCTGCGAGGAAAGAAAACACTTCACATTACGGTAGGAATTTAATTTCTCCGTTATGTGTTTGTTTTCGTTAATTATTAAAGAAATCCCTTTCATTTATCTTTATTTCAACGTCAATAAGGACTGATAGTTTTTACCAGAACTGCAAAACTTTACGCGGTCTTTTCTCTCTTGGCGAGTATTTTTTGTTTGTTTGCGTTTAGTAAAACTGCATCTAGGTTTTGCAAAATAAAATTTAAAATAAACACTATCGCATTTTCATCATACAAATTATGCATATATTCAGTACTAAAAACACTACGCAAAAAATGGAGGTATATTGGAGGTATTGAAAATAGGAATGACACTTTCGCTAACCATTTATCACCAATTTCCGAAGAACTGATATCCTGTCAGTAAGAATCGGGGATACCATAAAAAACCGTCAGAAACCCTGCGGGAGATGATCATTCCTAACTATCTTCCCGTATCTCCAACCCCACCGAGACACAAAGTTGGGAAGCAACCTTCCTTAAACGAGCTTTTAATTTCATTGACGGAGGTTTGGCTCAGCAAATCTTTGAAACATAATATTATTTATTATTTTGTCGCAGCTTGAGATTTCCGTGTTGTAAAAATGACTGTATCCTTAAGATTTTCCCACACTTTGTTGAAACTATTTCGATCTTGAAGAAACTTGAAAATAACAGCTTCAAAAAAAGCTTCTTATCTTTCAGATATAACCAATTGATTCCTTAATTTTGCGCCCCCTTGCAATTGCGCCCAGGGAACGTACCCTATCTGCCCCACCCTTGTTACGCCACTGTCTACAATTCTAGTGATAAAACTATGGTTCGACTTTAAAAATAATGTGATGAATTATAGTATCTTTTGAGATCTCGAGTTGACATGGAAGCACTTTCGTCCAAGTTTTGACAAAAATTTTGGTCTGAAGACTTTCATAAGAAATTTCTAACTGGTTTAGTTTTTGAGTTATCGCGTCCACAGATAGACTTGCTTCCGAAAACGTTTATCAGATTTCCAGGTAAAACGAGTCTAAACCGCGGAAATTCATTAAATTCCCGAAAACAATTTTTTTAAAGATTGCAGTACTATTTTTGAATTCTGGACGGTATTATCAGACGACATCATCCACTATGAAGACTTATTAATCCCAAGGAAAATCCACTAACACAATTCAACAGACGCAGTCCCCTATTCCACACCCCCCGAGGGCCTCTAAACTTGACCGCTTCACCATTTGTCAAAAATAGACGGTAAACAAGCCTTTTATGCGAACCCTTCCTCCCCCTCCCCCCGAAGAGCATGAATGAATGAAAGGGGGGGGGGGGATTTAAATCCCACGTGTATTTTCCATTTAAGGCCCCACTGTCCGGAAGGCAATACCATGGAAGAAGGAGATGGGGATGAATGGCCGGTTTTCTGCTGTTGCTAGGCAACCGCACGTGTTCCGCTTTTTCAGGGGGGGACTCGGCTCCGCTCTCCATCCCCGTCTTGTTTTCCATGGAGGAGGGAAAAAAAGTAAACACACGCAGAGACGAATGTTGTGTTATGAGCACTTGGAGAATATTACTTGGTGAGCTGGAATTCTGTCTGTCAGACGAGGTTTTCTTTTGTCAAGCCACTTAAATTGGAATGGAGGTGGACAAATATTTGTTCTGACAAACTTGTGGGATTTTAATACCGAATTCTTTTTTATGTGTTGAAGAATCCGATTTGATTTGGCAGATGTAAAAGGAAAGTTTCTGTCGGGCATGATTTTTTTTTATTTCATGATCCAGTACTCTTCCAGTATGACTTCACTTCTATACTTCTTATGCTCTGAACAAATGTTTCCAAGAGCAAAAGTAATGTTCAATTTATGTAACTGAAATAATATTTCACTGATAATAGGAAGGAATTGATGGTTTTCGCACAATTCCAATTAAACCTACAACTTAAGTTCGATTTAATCGAATTTAAGTTGTAGGTTTTTTCGATGGAAAAATACCTTTAATCTTTTTTTTCATATTTCTTAAACTCTAATTAAAATTTGTTGATTATTTTGAAATTTTCGATTTTCAAGTAATTGCTGATAGCAAGTTTATGAAGTCCGTCCAGTTTTAAATGTTTTTGCCAATTTTAAATACCCTTTCCTCGAAGCATCCTACTGAACACCAAAGATCCAATTGTATGCAAGACTAGAGTCCGTTAAGTTTTGCATTAAGAGTCGGAATTTCCGACTTGTGTGTTTCAATATACATAGAATCCTTGGGTTATGCTTTCTTCAGATCTATGTTTGCTGTCCAGATTATAGTTCTAGAGCAGGGCTTCTGTAGGCAGTAATAATTCATGATAACAATACATAGCAAGCTACGAGCGACCACATCATCGGTGACGTAATCATACGTGTTTGTATATTTTTATGGCCTTAGAAAGAGCTCCATAAAATCAAACATTTTCCGTTTTACGTGTAGAATTTTATTACACAGAATATCGATTGTTGGCTTTCACAACTAAATTTTGTTCAGATATCTCGGTTTTTAAATACATCAGGATCGTATTCAGCATAATTTAATTGAGCATAATGATACTCGCGTTAATTTCCCCGCCTGTCAATTGGAGTTATCACTGAAAATAGAACTTTTCAGTCTTTTCAGACTGCGGAAGGAGAAATCAAGATTGTCTTCAATTCTGCGCGAAACTTTTTTTTTTGCCTACATGTATGTATGTTCGTTACTACTTTATACGCTTATTTTATGATAAATATTTTTTTAAAATTTCTTTTTTGGTAAACTTTTACACCAGTTTTTATGTCGAGATGGCATTTTGTCTTTGGCTAATAGAACTGAAAAATCTCTACATGTACATTTATAAGTTGTCATGATTATAAAATTCACTGTTACACTTCATTTGAAATAGTGAGGCCTAGTCGCAGAAATTCATGCTAAACAGATTACTATTAAAATCCTTTACCAAAATCCAAGATTACTGAATTACACATCGATTACAAAAACTCCGAAATATATTTCGAACTTGTTTTTATAATATTTTCATACGCATGAGTAATATTTAAATTCCCCACAAAACTCAGAAAAATCTTTCTAAAATTGTACATAACTGAATATTCCGATTTCAGTCTCATGTCTAAAACATTCTACCACAAGAAGAAAATAAATAAGTGTGGTTTTCTTTCTGGCATCGGAAATTTCAAAACCAGAGTAATCAAATTCGCATTAAGAGAGCCGAGAATCAATGCGTGTCTCTTTTTGGAAATCCAGAAACAGAAACCAAAAACCTGAGCGGTAGCCGCAGCACCCTTTTGCTGCCTTTCTTTTTTTCCACCAAGTGCAGACAGGACCGGAAGTCTGCCATATGGCCCGCGTGACCCCAGGGATTCAAGGCCAATCTCAAGAAGAACGAGTCCCCCTTCGGGGTGTGGTCTCCTCCCCCCTCCAACTCTAATTTTCTTGAGGGTCAAAGGTGAGCAGGTGGTGTGCAGTTAGCAGGGATGTCATTTTTTGAGGGCGCATATAAAGATTGAGAATTGTTGAACAAAGGGTGCTAGGAAGAAA
>BGPR01000525.1:282430-297825 GCA_013235015.1 Araneus ventricosus
CTGCATCTTATCACTTGCGATTTATCTGTTTCCGGAGCATCGGTGGTTCAGTGGTAGAATGCTCGCCTGCCACGCGGGCGGCCCGGGTTCGATTCCCGGCCGATGCAATAATCTTTTTTGACGATCCAGAATTGGAAAGAGAAGATTAATTTTCTTTTTTTAACTCCATCAAAACAAATCTCTCAATTGAATTTCAAATCATAATTTACATCATCATCTTGAAAAGTTGTTTTCACCCAACTACCGTAGGACCATTAGCTCAGTTGGTTAGAGCGTCGTGCTAATAACGCGAAGGTCGTGGGTTCGATCCCCCCATGGGCCAGGTGCTATTTACTTTTTAATTTTTTTTTTACACCGCCCTGAAATGTGTGATCACAAGTCGATGGGATGCTTGGATCTGCGAAGTGTCTAATAATTTTAAAGAGTTTATATATATAAATATATGTAAAAAATAGTTTTTTTCCCTTCAGCAAGACTTTGAAAGTTTGAATCCCATTTTAAGAACAAACGCGTCTTTAATCTCTTTGGCATTTTTAATTGGTTCATGGTCAACATAGCTGTTAAAGGTTTTTGACTTAATCAACTAATGATAATTTTTTCATTTCGTGTGCGCCAAACGTTTCGCACTCAAAGCAAAAAGAGAAAGTTGTGTAGATCGATTCTCTTTCTTTTCTATTACATTGTTGATAATAATTGCAAGTTATCGCGTAATATATTACGGATTTATATTTCAGAAAGTCAATGTCATTAAATCATTTTAAAAATGTAATTGTACATGTATATAATGAGTTTAATATGTGTTTTATATTGGAGAATTCAATAATTGAATTTGGTTTACTATGTCGTGTGTATTCGTGTCAGCCGTCACAAAAAAGTAGAAAATAAAATAAATAAAATTTAAGGTATAAGCTTTTATTCAAAATGCACTTTAAATGAGAAAATACGTTTACACATTATAATTTCGTCAAAATGAACTGAAAAGTAAAAAAAAATTTCTGGTTACAATAAAATGCATGGTTCGAATAAAAGCGAGAGTGCCTTGTATAGTACCTTATATTTTGTGTATATTTCCTTAAACAAATTGATTATTCCTAGAAGGTAAAGGCGCCCACGTTTTTATTCGAACCATGCATTTTATTGTAATCAGAAAAATTATTTTTTACTTTTGAGTTCATTTTGACGAAATTATAATGTGTAAACGTATTTTTCATTTAAAAGTGAATTTTGAGTAGAAGTTTATACCTTAATTTTTTTTTTTATAATTTTTTCTAGATTAGATGCAGCATGGATTAAGGGAATGAGCCAGATGACTGGTAACTCCTACAAAAGCTGGAGATTTAATACTGGCAACCATATAATTATAGCCGATACAATATTGGAACTAGCTTGAAACGACTATAGTCCTTCGCCAATGTTGCATACATCATGCTTCCTTTGATATGAAGATCGTAGAATATTAAAGCGGTATCAGTTTTGTCGATGGTTCGGATGGAGCGGTCTGTGGCTTTAAAATACTGAGCCGGTTGGAGTTTCGGGCCAGCCCGTCAAGTCTTCTGTCCTGTAAAATAAAAATATTTATTTTGCATATATACGTACAAAAAAAAAAAAAACAGCGGGAGTGTTCTCCCCTAAACTTTCTCGTATACTTCTCCAAAAAGGTGACGTTTCCCCTTCCCCCGCGTGGCTAAAAAAAATTCGAACCTACTATCACCCAGAATTCAATGACTATCAGAAGGTTTTTCATTATAGTGATTGAAAAATATCTAGGTAAAGAATCCAATTCAAAGAGATGCATACCGATTTTCTGCTCTTGCCAGCTCAAGGACAAACTGACGTAATTCGCTCCGTAGCTTTGGCGTGCACAGAAGATTGCTTCCAGTACGCATGCGCGTGTAAATTATAATTAACGGATTCTTTTCAAAAGTACAGACAGTCAACCATTCGACGGATTTAGCCCAAAATTTTATGCGGACCTACATTCATGATGATAAAACTGTGTACCAAATTTTATCCATCTAGCTATTCAAGTTTTTGAGTTATAGTGCTCGCATGACCGCGGACAGACAGGCAGGCAGACTTCGCTTTGACGGATTTTGTCCAAAATTTGATAGAAACCTACAAATTATGCTTAAAGACCACATACCAAATGTCATCCCCGTAGCTCTAACGGTTTTCGAGTTATCGTGTTCACAGACACACATTATTCCAAAATTGTGTTCCTCGGACTGAGGGAGGGGTCTATAACGTGGAGATTCGTCAAAACCTCGAGTTCGAATTTTTTGACGATTACAATACTTTCTCTTTGTATACTTCGTATACGAGAAAGTAAAAACTTCTACAAGCATATTCCATCCCATTATTGTCAAATATTTGCCTTAAGCTTCAGTTAATGGGATCATATCGTTAAGTTAACATGACGAATTCTTTTGTTTCGAAATAGGTCGAGTTTTGTTATCGGTTAAAGTTTAAATAAGTTCAAACAAATATAGCCTTGTAAGTTTATTGGAGTTCCAGTAAAATCCTCAAGGCCAATCGAAATGAATCAATTTCGAAAGTGCGTAGTCACCATAAATATTACTTCAGAAAATTCTATGTGAAGTTTCTTCCAATTAAAAACACAGTAGAAGAATGTTTACTCTTATGAGCTAATTTGTATGCAGCTGTATCCATTTCAAAAAATTGGAATGGGAGTTTCATCTTGTAATGAGAAAAATGAGGGAAGAATTGAAATTTCCAAATAGAACAGTTTCAAGGTGAGTGAGATATGCCAGGAAGAACGTTTCCTCATTTGAAATGAATCGATTTCCTGCTTCACCTAAATCATTTAGATTATCTTGATGCTCTACATTACAAGTCGGTTTCGTCACAATTTTCCTCGCAAATATTTCACGACATTCAAACCGATCGACTCTCGACTAGCAGTGGATGAGGTACGCATATGTGATAAACATTTTCTCATATGTGGATGACGATGATGGACCACACCGGATATGACGTACTTGCAAACACTTGATAGGTTGGGAACAATATATTACCTTGATAGGCTAAATCAGAGGTAGCAGTAAAAATACCAAGAACTCGGTGTTAAAACAATAAAATATTTAATACCTTTAACAAACACAGAACTTAGGGAAAGAACACACTGGTCTTGCGTATATTAAAAAGAAATATAGCAGGAAGCTTGACGCAGCTCCAGACATGAGATTACATCTCGTCTCCTAACAAGCAACACCACCTTTCTCAATTTTTTGAAATTTCAAAGAGGAAGGAAATACTCGATTTTTCGCAACCAATAACGAATATTTCTGAATTTTTAAGAAATCTGATGTAAACACAAGACCGTATGTTCCTACCAGATTTCAAAAAATTGAGATAGGTGGTGTTGCTTGTTAAGCGACGATATATTTTCATTATAGACTAATTTTATGAAACTCAATTCCATGAAGCAAGCTCGAGGATTGCGTTGAATTTGCCTTCCATTTGAAAAATTGGTTATCACGATGAGTAATTGTTAGCTTTCATCAAAAGTAAACGCAGAATTATTTCAATATTTTTTTCATTTGTTTTGGCATTGGACAAAAACTATTATAAAAAATGGAATAAAATGTAAAATAAGAAATAAATCCTACAAATATTAATTCGAGTCATTTGACTCTTAAGCTAACATAAGCCCTTAACATTATTTATAAAAACTTTTTTGCTGAGGGATAGTTAGGGGTAGGGGTGGGGTATAACAGTAGGGGTACTTATAAATAAAAACGCTAATCAAGGGGTACGGGAGGAAATAATGTTTCGGAACAGCTGGAAAAACTCAAAGAATTGCAAATCAAAATTTTATCTGATTGACGCATAAGCTTCACTGATATGCCGAGAAATAGATGGATTTATTGCAAGTTTAAAAGTATAAAATATGCGACTATTTTTTTATTTAAACTGTTTTCTTTCAAGTGTATACACAACTTAACTGAAATTTTTGAAATAATGAGATTAAATTTGAAGATTTACAAATCTGTGGGCTTTGACTCTCCAGCGATATAAATGAAAGGTGAAAACACGTTTTTATTAACACTAGTAGTTCTGTGAAGAGCAGTCCTCTTGTCCAAAAAAAGGGAGGGGAAACCCTGCGTAACAGAATTACTCTGACAAAAGGCCTAACTGTCGAGCTGTAATAGAACGGTCAAAAAGGAAGAGTTGAACGAATCAAAATAGGTACGAAATCAATAAAGCACCTAAAAAATAAAAAATGTATAAATAAAAAATGGAATTCGCATAAGTTGCAGTATTTATTGTCAAAAGTTTTCAAATTATTCTCTTATCATTTTTTAATCGGAATTGTATCTTTTAAATTCCTATTCATATGTAACACTTGCGGATAAGTCGAAATACTTGTGCAGCGAAATAAATACTAGTTAGTTACATAGGTAACTTTTAATTAGCAAATCCATTACTATTAAACAATTTAGCGAGCTACAATCGTCAAAATGGCAAGATATTCCTCAGCCGACCAGCAACCCTTCCCTTACAGTCCAGTAGAAGCTGTTTCCCAGTAAGGGGGTTTCTGTTGCAGAAAGCGACTTTACCATAAAAAAATTATATATAAAAATTATAAAGTACGGACTGACGTGATAAACAAAAACGGCACTTAATAAAAAATCACAATAAGCAATCATTAGCATCTCAAATTGTTTCGTTAAAATATATTTTCAAAATTTGTAATTCACTATATATCCTGGGTGGGCGTTTACTACATGATTGATCAAGATCACCAACGAAGTACTGTATATAATTAAGTCGTAAGTTCATTCAACAAAATCAAGTGAAAAATCATTAAATCCAGTTTTCTTTTTAACTATGAATAAACAGCTGTATTACAATGATCATAATAACTGATGAAATATTTAAATTTTCCTTCAGTACTTAATGAAATTGGCTCTGCATCGATGAATATATAATTAAATAAGAAAAAAAGGTCTTAAAACATGTACTTTTCCCAAGGAAATATTTGTAAGTAACTCCAGACAGAAAACTGCTTCATGCATTCTCTTTGTAAATGAAAAAAAATGTTTTTATAGTTCACAATAGTCGAGTATCAGAGAGGAATTCTACAAAATGGTTCAAGCTTAATATTTTGATCACTTATTTCGGTTAAAGGTCTACGATATTATTACAGTTTTTATGTACTCTCGGTTCGATTTTCACCTATAAATGAAAACAAATTTTGAATTAAAGATACAATTGCAGATTATTCTTTCAAAACTGAAATTTTCTTTGCTCCTGTCATTTAAGTTAAAAATTTAACAAAGTAGTGCTCGAAGTAAGTAACTTCAAGGACTCTAATCAACGAATTTGCTATTAGCTCGAAAATATTCTAAAGATATTCGGTTTATACAGGGTGAGCAGCGCCGTCTTATCCAACGAGCTAATTGAGTGTTGCCCATGAGCACCATTGATTCAAAGGCGTCTAAAAATTTAATATACCGATTTTAATTTAATTTTGAACCAAAAAATTATATAAACACGTCAAAAGTAAAAATATGAGTAGGGCTTGTAACCAGACAGTCATCGATTTTGTAATGTTTCATAAAATTTAGTTTTTAACAAAATTCAAATTAAGTCGAAATTCAACCTTTTCAAAAATATTCATGCAGGGGCATCAGTGAGGAAATCCTAAATTATGAGATTAATACAATTTACCTACATTAAGGAAGGAGCTTTAGGATTTTAAGGAGTTGTGTGTTGTAATTTCCTTTTTCGTTTGATCTTGTGGATTAGCCCCCTTGGAATCTGTGTTTGGGGAATTCGGGCTATGAGAAGCTTTGTTTAGCTTAAGGCTTGCTTCTTACAGAAAATTTCCCAAATATTCTTTTGAATGCATTTCGAATAGTTCTTAGCCCTTGAAAAAGTGAACTAGAATGGAATCCTTGTTTTGATCTTCGTTACCTTTGAATTACTCTAGGATTGTTTTTATTACCTCCCTTTTTTACTTTTAGCTACATTTGTATCATCTTTATTATCTGTTTACATTAAGGAAACTGGCTTGAAAATTATACTATTTTGTAAAGGCGCTGATTTCCAAAATTTTAATGCGCAAATCGGCGAACAGGTGACTTTTTTGCTCTTCACTTATTTTATTAGGCAGGTATTTTCGTTTTGGCATAGGTTGTCAAATTCCTAGCAAGGGTTCTGATGGGGCGCCAAATTACTCTAGTCCAGGGCGCTCTAATTCGTTAAAACGGCCCTTAGGGTGAGTCGAAACGAACGCCCTGATTTCAAAGCTTTACTATGCAACAGATAAATGCAGTATTTATTTTGAATATACATAAATCAAGAGGTAATACATTCAAGTTTAGAATACAAGCATAGCATATGTTCAATGTGCCATCCTTTTTACACCATGTACATCGTCTGGGGTGCAATTCTTGTCAAATTTTCAGTAGCATTGTACCGATGTGATATGTTGTAGGGAAGTATGACTTCACCATGTGTCTTTTCAGAATTTTATTCTCACAAGAAGACACATAACAAACTGGACATCACACATTACAAGACATTTAACACATATCACTTAATATAAACCGAGCGAAACATTGTTAGAGAAAACTTTAAACATAGCAGGGCGCCATTTCGCTTCCATCGCCCAGCGTCGGTCTCGCCCCCAATCCAGCGCCTCTTCTTCGTTCTCTCTCGTCCGCCAGGGGGCTGGGAGGTTAGTCTGCCCAGATTTTGGGGTACAGGGGCAGATGTTACAGCATGTCTCTGTCGGTGCTGGCAACAGCAAATGCGATACGGGCTTTCAAATCAGTATTGGAGATGGAAACACAAAACGCGATCTTCTCCAGCCCACCACAATAAGAAATCTCAAGGAGTGCGATTTGGTATCATGATGGCCAAGGCAACAGTTCTCTGGCCGGCAACCAATCCATTGATGTGGTTATATGTTATTAAGGTATAACCTCTATGTCCAACAGCCGTCGCTTATTTAAAAGCCCGTATCATAGCTGCTATTGCCAGTAAGGACTAAACGCCGCCCCATGCCCCTCTGCCTAATGCCATTACGGCAACTGAACCAGTTGGATGGACATGGGATTGCCAGTAAGGACAGAGGAATGCTGAAAGATTTCGAAACTTTATTGTCGACTTGTTGTAATGCCTTTAAAAAAAGAAGCGCATATTGAACATTTGTGATGCTTGCATTCAAAACTTGAGTATATTTCATCTTGAAGAATATACCTTTCAAATAAATACAGCAACTACCTGTTGCACCGTAAATCTTTGGAATCAGGCCATTAAGTTAGACTTACTTTGTACAATTAGGATTCAAATAAACTATTCGCACTAGACGCAGATGTTGGAACTCGAAAGCGCACAAAAAACCTTTTGAATGGTATGTATGATTTAGCATGCTCGGCAGCATATTCTTTGAGATATAAAAGCATGGGAGTATACAGCTTCTTTTAAATGTATATATTCAAGTGAATACCCCAACCACATCCCCAGTTCAGCGCTTTTCAATTCTGGTGGAATTTCCTTTTCGCCGCAAAATCGTACAGCTCAGCAAAAAGGGGATTCAACAGACGAGTAGAAAAGAATCTTCCGATTTGCTCGGGATGTCCACAAAAGAAACCTATAATCGAAACCAATAAAAGCGACTGGATGGCGTAATCGATATTTCCATCGATTAGCAGAACGTGCTGGAGAGCTGTGTGGGCCCACTCACTCACTCTGGTATCGGGGCCGCATCATCCGCAGCAGGGAGGATTAATGGTTCGTTTATGGGCAGAGTGGATGGGAGCTCACGTAGAAAGGGTCTCTGAGATCCTCGCATCTGCCACTGCGATAAGCCGTTCGGGCCTGAAAGCAGTGAGGATCGAACCGTGAAATCTGCTGGGAACCCGAAAGGAAATGAACATCGATTGCCGAGAGGGGAGGGGCAGTCAAAAATACTCGTCGAAAGTGAAAAGGGTAAGGTCTGGTTATTTTTAAAAACAGAAAACTGTTTGTGTGCTTTCGGATTATTTCAGTGGAGGAGTCGGTGAGGTGTGGTTCATCCCCACTCTTTCTGGAGTTGCACCTTCGAGTTTCTTCTTTGCGGGGTTACAATGTTTTTTTTAGTTGAAATCCAATCACCCCGGGGTGGGGGAAATTGAGGTATAGTATAAAATTCTAACAGCTGCCTACCAACAACCCTCTTTCATAACACTAGCACACTGTTTGAAGAAGTGAAAAACAATTTACGCCATCAGAATGCAAAGAAGATGCATTTTTTTTTTAATGTTTCGTAATTCAGAATTATATTAATGAAAAACACATTCAAGACAAAACTGCCCAAACTTTTAATACTTTTCGGTTTGAACTGGGGTCTGGATAAAGGGGATCATCAACAATGGGTGTAAACAATGAATTTTTTTTTTCATTGGTGGATCGACGTCAGCCCTTTCAAATATGTCGGATCTTCTCAATTACACCCAAATTACTCTCTCAGCATGAATTGACTTATATCCGGAAATTTTGAAGATCCGGACGTAAGGTAACCCTACTTCTTTGTATGTTACAAACTGGTTATTATCATTTGAATCCAACAACTATAAATGTGTGATAAAATTGTTCGCTAAACGTATCTAATTTATGCTTGAATTATGCTCAAACCAATGAATATGGTATAGGCTTTAAGAAATTAATCTGAAACCAGCCTCAACAAATTTTGCAGACCAGTCTTTTTCTTGTACCGACACGACGCAAACTTCGTTCAGAAAGTACATATCTGAGTATAAAGTTGGTCAATCTAGCTCACTCCGTTCCTTTACCATTCCTACCACCAATCTACTGGTATGTACTGGTAATCGTGCTTCTCTGACGCTTCATGACATTAGTCATCGTCTAACAGTGGCGTAGCGACCAGGGGGCATAGATACCCCGGACCCGGTTTTAGGGAGCGCCATGGAGTCAAAATATTACTGCGTTTATGCTATTTTTAAAGCATAATATGATGGAGTGTAAAAATAATACCAAGCCTCAGGAGCCGTTTACGCTTGTTAAGGGGACACATTACCCAAAAAATGACCAAAGTATCAATTTTTCTTTTATTGGTTTATTTTGTTGATCTTTCTACTTAATCTATAAAAATTTATAATTTGTATCTTTAATATTATAGAAGATAGTTCTTTTAATTACGATAACCAATGATAATTATGCGCAAATGACAACTTTAACTGGCTTTCTCTCCATGTTGGACTTTTCTTCAATTTCATGTTTTCATAATGCTAAGGCTTTTTTCCTGTTTTAGATGCAGCTTTTTGTACTTGATTATCGTTGTGCATATTATAAAACTGTGCATGCAATAAGCATTCAGTCGCTTAGTTTTTTTATATACAAGGTATAAATTGAGGTAGTGCTAAATTTCCTCAGTTTTAATCACATAAAACAGTAAATATATATTTAAACGAATATTAGATGCATTTTAAAACTCCATGCACAGTGTTTATGTAATATAGTTCAGTGAATCATCAAATAAAATTTGAAGCAAAAGTATTCATATTTGAAAAAGTAGTAGGGAATTTAAAAGAAATTTTCTTTTAAAAAATTTAAATTTCAAGTTAACAAGCTGATCAAAATGAATTTTTGTCTTTAAGATGACTTTCTATGATTAAGTTTTAATAGTATGAAAAGTTTTTCAATAATACTTGAAATAAAAAAAAAAAATTCAGAGGGTAACATGTCCCCTTAAGCCACTGATGACGACTGGGGTAAGAAATAAACCGTATTATTTCACGAGCGCCACTTATCCTCGATACGCCACTGGCCATGTTGACAAAATATTACTTTTTTCTCACTTTTTAAAATCAAATACGATAAGGGGGCGAAAAAATGCCATGTTCCGGGCGCCGTTTATCCTCGCTACGCCACTGCCTTCTAAGAAAAAATTGTTGTTGAAATCCACTTTCTTTATTTGACGTATCGCACCCCAGCAGAACATTGTTACAACTAATAAAAAAATACTGTTGCAAAAGTCTTACTGTGGGTGTATGGTATAAACAGTCCAACACGTAGCACAGGTACTGGAAACAATAGTTCTTGTACAGACTACCAATGTAAATAGACAACAATTCACAAGTAATAACAGTGCAGCACTTTTATATTTAACAACACAAACAGTCAGCAAATAACTAGCAACGACAATAACTGCACTTTCAATAGCGCTCAGCTCACCAGCTTCCTATCTCGCTCTGAGGACGAAGCTCTAAAGTCGTTCCCAATGGATCAACACTCCTACCGCTCGGCGTCTAACAGCTTCCTAGCTCGCACAGCGGGTAGAACTCCAAAGACGTTCGCTCTCCAAGGCGATCCCAGTCGATCAACACGCACCCACCGTCATCCAAGCGCTCTCCTTATATAGTATCCCCCGACAGGCCGTGACGTCACATGGAATTATCTAGTGCATTCAAGTGTATCTTCTCTCCTAATAGAAATATCGAGAAGATTCCAGCACCTTTGAGATCCCATATTTCGTCGCCAAGATGGTCGTTAAGTTTGTCGCCAAGGTCGGGGAACCAGACGTGGCTGCTGCTAGTCATCCCATACTTATCCCTGTAAAACTCTCTTCCCAACCATAAGACTCACATTGCTGGGAAGCGACTTTCCATGTTTGTAACAATACGATTTAGAATCAAACCCACAGTAAACAAAACTGATGCAACAGAAACAACTGTAAAGAGCAAACGACACTTTTAGAGCTCTAGTAGCCAAGCATCGCAAAGAGATTTGTGACATTGTTAAGCCAGGTGGGTATCATTTGGCTCTGAGTTTCAAACTCGACTGGAGAAAAAAGCATGGCATTGTTTTTTATAAAGGTGCGGTATATAAATTAACTACTTTAATAAAATAAATTGGCATACTATACTCCTCATATTACTTAAATTATTATTGCCACGAAAAAAGTAGTTTGCTGAATTATAAATTCATGCTTGCAATAATATATACTTATGGTTATAATAAGAAAGTCTTAATCGTAAGATAGAAATGAGCAATACAAATTATTTACCAACGTTCGGAGAGTTATGGCAGGTATCTCTAACTTTCACTTTATTTGCTGTTCTGCTCAGAACTAAGTGTCGGAAGATCCGTCTTCATTCGAGTTTCTACCTAAATGTGAAGAAGATTCTAGAATATGGAAGAAATTCAGTATAATCCCATTTTCTCGTCTTGCAAATAAAAATATTTCCTGGGACCTGTCACGAAAAAATATTGCTGACTTGGTGTTAATCAACAATTTCTCGCTAAACAGTGCCAAAATCTTGCCCTACTCTTATCATGACATAAAGATCTTGATTAATACGTTGATAATTTGTTTCAGTGATAAACATGGGCAACAAATTTCTTCTAAATATTGAGAAGTATTGGATCCTTAGTTATATTCGCAAATCTCAACCTTTATTTTTTAACAAATTAATCTTGGTTTATTACTCCGACTCAGTTACTGATGTGGATGTTATTTTTTGAGGTAAAACTTGATTTCTCACAACATAATTAATGGTTATAGTCTCAAAAAATTTGGAGTTCTCACACGTGGAACTTCAAGATTTTTCTAATGAGCGAACTTGAAGAAAAGTTTTTAGTATTGTCCGCTCAAATCTTGAATATTGTAATCTCATTTGGGATCTATTCTATAAAAATAAAATTTTAAAGCATGAACAAGCCAAATTTCATGTTTTATTTATCTTACAAAAATGATCCTTTTGGTTTTCAAGACATCTTCACCTTATCTGCGTAATATTTTTGACATTCTTAATTTGAAATCCTGGTGATATCTTTCTTGTGCGTTTTTTTTATATATATATAAAATTATTTCTTTGTTGTTGTCGTTAAATAAGGAACAGGCCGAGTTATTAACCAATTTTTATTTATTATTCAACATATTATGAGAGTGGCGGAATATACGTACACATTGAAAGTTTCCAAGTCAAAAGTGAACAGAAAATCCCTGCATTTTCTCAGATAGGGATTTAACATATAGACACGTGGTCAAAGTGAAGGGAATATTAGATATTTTTAGGAAATTGCGTAAAAGTGTTTTAAGGAAAAATATGTCTCCAACAAGTCGCTGATTTTGCGATTTATGCTGGCGCGTGGAAGCGATTAAAATATTCTTTCAGTAATAAATATGCCAAACGAGAGATTTAATATACCTTCAGTGCGGGAAATAAAACGTAACTGGAGTTTAAGAAAAGTCATTTTGGAATACATTAATACTGTACTAAGATTTTAAAATATATATTAGAATTTAAAGTTAAATTGAGATTATTACATACATACAGTAAAGCTACATTTATACGTTTCTCATTTATACGTCTCTCATTTATACCTCGTTTCATCACAGTCCCGATTCATCCGTATTCATTGTAATGATAAAGTGCTTCGTTTATACGACGCAAAGCTTCGGTTATACGTCGTTTCCCCCCCTTTAAAATGTGAAAATTTTCCTCCTTTCTAGCAAGTGGACTGTGATAAAAATATCATGACTTCGAAATTATTCACAATTGATGAATCAATAGAAGACAAATTGTCTGGTGTTAATTTAAGCGATGACGAAGAAGTTATCCCACCTTCCTGACGCAATGAAAATCCATTGAAACTTCGAACTTATTTCTTTTGTGAAAAGAACAGAGAAAAAACTTTCAGTGAAGTTAATTCGATTCATAATGCTGTGCTTAATACGCACAGACAATCAGCACGTCACACGACACGAAAGATTTTTTTAAAATTAAACGCCTACCTGCATGTTTATAAATCTTATAAATATGATATGCAAGGAAGGTATGATATTTTTCATTTTTAAGATAAATGTTTATTTTTAAAATTTAATTATTTATTTACATACTGTTACAAACATGGAAAGTCGCTTCCCAGCAATGTGAGTCTTATGGTTGGGAAGAGAGTTTTACAGGGATAAGTCTGGGATGACTAGCAGCAGCCACGTCTGGCTCCCCGACCTTGGCGACAAAATATGGGATCTCGAAGGTGCTGGAATCTTCTCGATATTTCCATTAGGAGAGAAGATACGCTTGAATGTACTAGAAGATTCCATGTGACGTCACGGCCTGCCGCGGGAGACTACATAAGGAGAGCGCTTGGATGAGGGAGGGTGTGTTGATCCATTGGTAACGACTTTAGAATTTCTTCTGCAGTGCGAGCCTGAAGCTGTGGTGAGCTGAGCGCTATTGAAAGTGCTGTTATTGTCGTTATTAGTTTATTATTTGCTGACTGTGTTGCTAAATATCAAAGTGCTGAACTGTTATTGTTGGCGCATGCGCACTCCCGACTGGTCACGTGTTATTTAGTGTTCTGCGAGCAGCCGCCGAGAGTGTTGTGATATTTTTCGGCTCTCGCAATGAGAAATAAACGAGTGTCTACAGTCCACCTTAAGTGTATTTTGTGAAGTTATTTAATTAACTTGCCTGAGTGTGTGATAAATAGAAATCTGAGCTAAGCGACGGGTCCATTTTGGTCCGTCGAGCCGGAGTAACCGGAACTGTGCGACTTATGAGTGTGTGTAAAGACACGCGTCTTTAAAACGAAACTAGTGAAAGTGTGGATTATCTTCGATTGAAGGTTAGTGACTTTAAGTCTGATATTTAGTTAAGAAAATTCAGCTACGAAGAACTGCTAACACTAACGACCCAAATTGAAGCCATTCTAAATTCGCGTCCGCTTACGCCACTTTCAGCCGATGTTGACGACTTGGAAGTACTAACACAGGCACATTTCTTGATAGGAAGGCCGATAACGGCAATAGTGGAACCATCTCTTATAGACTTTGAAACAAATCGCCTTAATGTTTGGCAGAGAATTACAAAGTCAGTACAAACAATCTGGAAAAGATGGAGCCTTTCATATTTAAATCAAAATGGACCCCCTCGCTTAGCTCAGATTTCTATTTATCACACACTCAGGCAAGTTAATTAAATAACTTTACAAAATACACTTAAGGTGGACTGTAGACACTCGTTTATTTCTCATTGCGAGAGCCGAAAAATATCACAACTCTCGGCGGCTGCTCGCAGAACACTAAATAACACGTGACCAGTCGGGAGTGCGCATGCGCCAACAGTTATTACCTGTGAATTGTTGTCTGTTTACGTTGCTAATCTGTGCAAGAACTATTGTTTCCTGTACCTGTGCTACGTATTTTCCTGCATATTTGTAAATAAACCTTCATTCTTCATTATCCTGCGTGTTGGACTGTTTACACCATACACCCACCGAAAGACTTTTGCAACAATACTATGTAATATTATACTAGAACTATCTTAGAAAACTTAAAAAATTAATACTTTTATATCGATTTGCATTATCAGCATTAAATTTGCAATAATTAAAGTTCTTAATTAAAATTTCGTTTATACGTCTTTTCATTTATACGTCGTTTGACGTCAGTCCCTTGAGAGACGTATAAGCTGTGCTTTACTGTATATATAAAATCATCAATGATATGATTCATTGCGCTGATATACTTAACAGAGTTCATTTTCCTTTCTAGAACTTTTAGAAACAAGCGGTTATTCGAGAATTCGTGTTAAATTGAATTGTATCAATAATTTTTTTATATATATCGAAATTTTAACAGGTTTCCTGAAGACCTTGATATTTTTAATACGTCCTTTAGGATTAAATGCCCAAAACTTCTATTCTTTGTTTGCTTTATGTTCATTTTGTGTCATGCAACACAGCAGTTGGAGTTTCTGTATAGTGTGGATTTTTTTAAATTAAATAAATCCTAAAATTCTTGCTGGGAAACAACTTTTGCTGTTGGTGAAGAGCATAGCCTGTAGCCGACTTCGAAATATAAGGAAAATTAAATTGGAAACTAACCATGAAATCGTAATAGTACAAACAAGGTAAAAAACATAATAAATACAGGTAAAAAAATCAGAAGCTATTCCAAACCTATTTCTTAATATTTGACTAATAGTTATCTTTTATTTTTCAAAAGTGATGACGTGATATGTATATATCAGATATATATAACATTAAAACTGTTTAAAGATCGGAAATTCCTGAAACAATTCAATGAATAAAAATAAGATTGTTATTGTAATACATTTAAATGAATAAATTTGTATCACATTGAATTTTAGCTATTGGAACGCATAATCAACGGAAAGTTATTTTGAAACATACAACTAATGTAGAACTAAGACATGTAGAAACCAAGATCTCGAATTTTCCAGCTATGCAAACCATCTATTGAACATTCTGGAATTAATTTGCATTCGCGAGGTTTTCAAAAGAAGGAAGGAAAACAATCCAGATTTATTCGTAAGGGCTGGATAACCTCCCGATTAGAAATCGCTCAAAAACGTAAATATCCCAATTCCTTTCACAAAATTCCTTACAGAAAA
>BGPR01000525.1:297835-397494 GCA_013235015.1 Araneus ventricosus
TCCCAATTCCTTTCACAAAATTCCTTACAGAAAACGATTCCATTCATCGCACGAAGAAGTTCAATCGTCTCCTTTGCATAACAATCGAGTCGAAAGGCCCGTGAACGTTGCGTATTTCCTCGGCCACTGGTCACTCGCCACTCTTCAATTAGGGATTAGCAAGGTCACTCGTCCTCGGGTGTAGATGACACTAAATTAAAGGCAAACAGCCGGACAATGCCTTTTGTTTCTGGGCGAGTGATCGATTTTCTTGGATTCGAGTCAACTACCCGCAAACAGATTATTCAGAAGAGCCTGGTTCGCTGAGCTGGCTCAATGGGCTGTAAGTGTGGATTTCCCGTGATCGGTATCAAGTGACGCCTTCTGCTGTTTGGATGCGTGCGAGTAATTGGAATGGATGGATTTTTGCATGATTATTGCCCCGGCGCAAAATTGGGTCTGTGACACTGGATTGAAATGCAAGTATTAGGATCGATGGGATGCGAATTAAAAGGTTGGTGTCGCTGCAGGAATGATGCAATCGTTATTGTGGATATGGTTTATGGGTGGGGGAAGTTATATCAAATACTGAAAGTAGTCATTTTTCGATTTATATAATCTAGATTCCCATGAATGATTAGTTAAAGAAAAAGAAACTAAAAATAGGCTTTACGAAGTTGCTTAGACGTCGTTCAGGCAAATGTACGCATTGTCTGAGCAGGAAGTTAGTAATTAATTATGAAGCCAAATTAATGAAAAGTAAGTTTGAACAACTGCTGGCGTTTTCCTCTAAATCTTTAAAAATTTGTTTGCAAAATAATAAAAGTAAAAATTATTTTTAAAATATGTGTGACATTTGCAACGAGTAGGTTATTTTCCTCACCTTTTCATCGAATATCAGAAGTTTTCATTTAATGATATTCGGTTAAGCGTATAGATTCATTTACTCCGGAAATCAATCTAATACCAGATGCTTTGTTGGATGAGGAATTCAACTGCCCATTGACACTTTACTTGTTATAAAATTTATACAAAAATAAATTTAGAGTACGCAATGGAATGATGCACAATAATGAACACATTAAAAATTTAAAGGAAGTACACTGGTGTCCATAGTTAAGCACAATTCTTAAAGTGCTGAAAATTTGGAGTTAATATGGATTCAATGGTTCGCAATCAATTGCGGAGAATCGTGGGGTATACAATCGTCAGAACTCGCATTTTACCGTATACATTCGGTCACGAAGGTGTTTAGTAGGGTGGATCGAAAAGTATAGGAAAAATTTTTTTTTTTTTGAAATTCTTTTCGGCATGGGGCGGGAAAGTTGTGTCTTAAGTAAATTAGTTTATATAACTTTTTTTATTGACATTCATTTATATCTTCCGGTGCCCCAAGCGCCTCAAAAATAGTTAAAAATTGAATTTTTTATGAAAATTTACAAATTTTTTTGTTTTGTTTTGAAATTCTTTTTGGCATGGGGTGGAAAAGTTGTGTCTTAGGTATATTAGTTTACATATATTTTTTTATTGAAATCCATTCATATCTTCCAGTGCCCCAAGTGCCCCAAAAATAGTTAAAAATGACAGTTTTGGGGGAAATTTATTAAAAAATATTTTCAAAATTTCCTTTAGCGCCAAGTAAGAAAGTTTTGTTTTGGGTATATTAGTTTGCGTTTTTTTATTATTATTGAAGTTCATTCATATCTTCTAGTGGCCCGAAAGCCCTCCAAACAGTTAAAAATTGATATTTTTACAAATATCCAATAAAAATTGTGAATTAATGAAAAATATTTGAAAAATTGGCAGATTATTCAAGTATTAAAGTGTAAACTTATAAATAATTATAATTTTATAATAATACATGAAGTGTAAATTTAATAGTCAAAGCAATAAATCACAAAACTTATAAAAAGTGAACTTTATCATAGATTTTTTAATTCCATTAGTTTGAAGATTTACATAATTCTAAAGGATGTAGTCCTTTTTGGTACTATAATGCTTGATAAGACTTCTTGATTGTATCCTATTCAATATGAAGCCGTGTGTCTTCTCTTCTCCATATACACTTTTCGATACTTCAAACACTATGAGAAAACACCTTTCTACAGCTTGGGTATGGCATTGATATTTTGACCATTCCTCCGTCTAACTTTTACCATGTCCTCTAT
The DNA here is from genome assembly GCA_013235015.1 of Araneus ventricosus. NCBI lineage: Eukaryota > Metazoa > Arthropoda > Arachnida > Araneae > Araneidae > Araneus > Araneus ventricosus. The sequence goes on from BGPR01000525.1 coordinate 299,983, forward strand.
TTATTTAAATGGCACATTCATCAAAAGAGGTGGTTCAAATGTCAAACTCGTTGCCAGTTAATAAGTGCAAAAAAATTCATTGCTTTAAAGTCTATTTTTGGTAATTGAAAAATTCTTATTCTGATGATCCTCTGTTTTCATTTCTAGCACAAATTAGTTTTCGTAGTACTAAAGACCTTATATTCTCTCTGTTATCTGTGAGAATTGACAATAGCAAATTTTCTGGATGACAAAAGAAGCTATTTCGTTGAATAAAAGTGTGTACTATATTTCTTAAATTGGGTTCCAAATATCTAAAAAATGAAATAAGTCTCCAAATATGCAGCGCTCCTTCTGTTATGGAGGGCTTTGTCTTGACATGGAACCATACACAGGTTGCATATACCTTCTTAACATATGTTGCAAGAATAATAAGATTGTCAGGTGGTTTTTCTGTGACCACATACAACCTTAACATTCTACCTGCAATTGTTAGCCACCTTGAGTGCACAACTGGACCAGGCTTTCTTAATGCCAGGTCAAAATAACATTCTCCGCGTGATATCGCTAGGCAAATATCATATAGATATTGCTGATCATTGCTGAGAACCATTCTATCTATATTATGTGGCATATTCTCCACATTTATTGAAGAAAAAGGAGCAACAGGTAGCTCCTCGTAGGTTTTGATTGCTTTACCGTGGTTGACAAAATTCTTTAGGACCAGCTGTTGCCCATCCAAAGAATTTAGTAGATGACGGAGGGGTAAATCATTTGTTTGAAGCAAACAAATTCACCATTGTAATGGTCTATTGAGGCAAGTTCCATCAAGCGAATAATACCTCCCTTGTGCCCAGTATTAACATTTGTTCCATCGCATCCGATTACTGTTAGCCCATTTAATCGCATATTATGTGTCCCAAAAAATTGAGTATTGCTTCTTTTATCGCTTTAGCTCCTCCTGTTGCAGCAGTAACATGTCCGATATACACAGGTTGGTTCCTTTAAAGAGTGTAATGCTCCTCTTTCGTGGTCTTTGGGTAGTACCTTGTGTCCTTCTTAATTAGCACTTTTGTGTTGTCTTTCCTCCCATCGAAATATAATCCGGTTAAAAGAGACCAAGACACTGTTAACTTAGTAGACTTTGCAACTGCAATTTAAAGCTTTTTACTCTGTCTACGAATTTTATTGCGATCTACCACATGCGAAGCCTCGCCTACGTGTACAATTCCAATGTCTTGTAGAACAGCACTGGCAAATGAAGTAGATGTTCTATCTGAAACTCCGTATCGATCACATTCCATTGCTAAGGTAAGGAAAGCTAAGCGATTTTATGATTGATATTCCAAGGTAATTACATCCGTATCTGTACAAGGACGAAGGCATAGTGTTGATCTCAAGTAGCTCCATTGATTGAGCATGAGCAGCATCAGTTTTAACCATTTTACGTTTTATTCTTTTGTCTTCCATCTGTTTTCTTTTTTCCTTTTCTCTTTTTTTCAGTAGCAATTACTTCCACTCCTCCAATAACCATTTTCCTTTCTAATATTCGATCTTTTATAAACAATCGCTCAGCAAGTGGAATGTTCATGTCTTTTTGAAATTTACATATATCGAAATTTGTACACTTACAAAATGTGATATCGAACAAACACGATATTTTTTCAGTACGAAAATTTTCCAATTTTTGTTGGTATTTTTATCATTTATCGCCCTCTCCTCTACGTTTCTCCTTGTAAAATCGTTTCTTTAACACATTTTTAATTTTTGATTTTTAATTCGAAATTTGCATAAAAAACGTTTTTTTGCAAATATTTAAGCGTTTTGGGGCACCGGAAGATATTAAACAAAGTTGAAAAAAATTTTCATATATGCTAGTACACTTAAAAGACAACTTTTGCACCCTATGCCGATTATTTTATCCACACTTCGAATTTTCGATCCACCCTAGTGTTTAGGGAAGCGACCAGAAAGTGATGAAGACGAAAATGGATTTCAACTCGACCTGTTTTACAGAAAACTAATAATGAGATGAAACTTTCATCAATGCTTTTTTTTTTTTTTTTTTTTTGATGTGCACATTATTTACAAGTATTTTCGAGAAAACAGCACGAATATTCGGGAAAATATAAAGGTTTCTTTAAAAAATTTCAAATTTTTCTACATGTTTTTTGCTTAATATCTGCCTAGGTTTCCAAAGCGGTTTTTATTGTTTTATTTTATAGCCCATGCGTTTATTTTTCTAAATCTGTATTTGTTTTACTTTTCCGATTAATAGAAGCGAAGATACAGAGGTTTTTATAAAACTAAACAGACAAAAACGAAACCGGAAGTGTCTCAAAAAGACCGGAAGTTGCATTTTTGCCACTATTTTACCCAACACAAATGCAGATTGAATTGGAAATTAATTTATAATATGCTCTATTGGCGAGCCACAATAATTTTATATCGTTTCTGAACTATTTTTATGTAAGAAAGTTTGGCAACAACATTCGTTTGAAACTTTGTTTATATTTACATTCCATGTGTTCGCTCGCTCGTTTTGTCAAAGTTATTTCCGTTGAATATCGTTTAATTTTTAATTATTTTTTTATCTCGATTGCTATTGTTCACATTTACATGTGTGGGAAAGTATTGGCCGATAGAAAAAAAGTAATCGTTTCTCAATGACCAAGGAAGTATTAACTTCTGTTGATGGAAAATTTGCAGAAGTAATGTTGACAAGTAATGAAAAAAGAAAAAAAAAACATGCTGACCTTTCAAGAAGATTTCAGAGAGGATGCTATGTATAAAAAGAATTAACTGGATTCAGTATTATTGAAATGCTTATAAGTATTTGATTTGCACAGAATGTAACAACAACGTAGAAACAACAATTTGAAGAAAAACTTCATTTTGAGTTATTCTGCAACTACTGTTTATATTGTAAAAATTGCCCCTTCTCAAAGGATTTTGACTCTTCGAAGAAACAAGAAAGATGCAGTTAAATAAATGCATAAGTTGTATTTGGATTTAGAAATATTGATGATGATTTTAATGCTGCGAAGAAGGAACTTTATGCTACTTTGAATTCGCCAGCATTGCTTACTAAAGTTTCTTTTTAAAAAAAAGAACTGAAACTCCTCCATGTTTCTGTGTCTGTTTTATAAAACTAATGATTTTTAGGTAAGTTCTATTCAGGATTATTTTAGTAAAATATAAATTAAAACTTAAAAAACACATTCTACAAAAAAGGCATTTAATGTAAATTTTAATTCGCAAAACATGATTTTAGAAAAACTTACGAAAATCTTTCCTTGGAATTTTGTACATATATTACCTCTAGTGTAATAAAGGCAATGAATTGAAGATTTAGATCTGACATGTATAGTTTTTGACTTTGGCTATTTATTGTAATCGATACCTAAGCATTTTCAAAAATTTTGATTAAAAATGTGCGATGAGCTCTAACTTTTTTGTAAATGCAGATATTTCTTAGATTTTAGTTCATTGCCTTTAGCACTGTTCCAAGTATGCTGTGTAAAAAAAGAATTAAAATCCGTGATTAAGAATTCCGTGTAGAGCGTTTTGCAGTAATTTTCATCAAATTTTACCTAAATTACCCCATTTTAGTGAATTTAAATTTTCATTCAGTTTCCTGAATGGGATTATTCATTGTTTTGAGTCGTATTCATCCAGAAAATGCACTAAAATTGTTAGTCACAGGGCTTTTCAAAAAAATTGGCCTCCGTACCTTTTTTGGTGTTTTAAGATATCTTAAAACACCAAAGTTTTCAACCAAATTGTACGAAACTTACAGAATATGTAAACTTGACAATATGTAAAAGAACTATATTAAGTTTTGAAGTAAATATCTCGAATATTAGAGGAAATATGAGAATTTGTAGTAAATAATATTTTGCTGTCCATGCGCGGTACGTAGCGTAGTTTTTCTTTTATAATTTGGAAGCCAGATATATACTGCAGCTTATATAAAAATTCCAGTTCGTTACCTTTTAATATTTAGAAAGATCTGATTGCTTTTTTTTCTCTAAGAGAAACAAAACGATGAGGTTTTTCCGCAAATTGATATTTTTTAATCTTTAATCTTTGAACAGTAATATTGAATTGTATGCAAGTTGAATATCCTGAATACTCGCGTATACTTATAAATTAAATACATAATTTAAATTGTAGATCGGCTTTTACTCTTCGAAGATTTAAGTTTAAAAAATATCAATTTGTGGAAAAAACCACATCTTTTTCTTTCTCTTGGAGAGCAAAAATAATTCAGCTCTTGCAGTGCCTATATCTTTTTACATCTTCAAGGTAACGAACTAGAAATTTTAGATGAGTTCCCCTACATATCTGGCTCTGAAGTTATGAAAAAAAAATTAAGCTATACGCGTTTCGCACATGCGCAGTAAAAAATTATTTACTACAAGTACTCGAATTTCTTGTTATTCAAAGTATTCAATTCAAATTTTAATACAATGCCTCTTTTACATATTGCCAAGTATTCTGCAAGTTTCATGCAAGTACAATTTAGCTAAAAACTCTGCATGTTATAAGCAAAAAACATGCGGGAAATTTGGGATTTTTTAATAGAAACCTTTATATCTTCCGAATATTCGTGCTATTTTTACGAAAATGCATGTAAATATTATTATAAATGTCAAATAAAACCGATTATTGGGTATGAAACATATTTATTCTCATTGATATACCAACAGTTTATACAAAATAAAAAGACATAGAATTTAACAGGTAAATATTAATGAAACTGGATTGTCGAACACAGGACAGCTAAAGTTACAGTTCTTTGCTTTGTAAGAAAATAAATTTAGTCGTTTACTAGCTCTCGCGCCGTCGGTTCTTTTCCTCGAACCAGACATACTCCCACCCTGGTTCATCGGTTGTTCCAGAGACCAGTTGAATACGACGAGTTAGCCCTTTACCTCCAAGGCGTAATATGCACGATCTAACCTTCCTATCACGGCCTTTGATCAGCTTGTCAACACGAGCTCTTTTCCACATGTGTCGGGCGTTACGTTTTCATGCAATAACACGACATCTCTTTCTCGGACGTGAGATGATTTGTAGCTATTGCGTAACTGGTGGAAGGTGCTCAGTTGTAACAAATACTCCTCGGACCATTTTCTCCAAAAAGTGTCTAGTAAATCCTGCTAAATCCTTGCGAGATTCGTAATTTTTGTTCCGGATCGGAAGGTACTAACGTTAATTTCTTGCCTATCAAGAAATGAGCTGGCCTTAGCATTTCATCGCTGTCATTTTCCTGCTCATAGGCAAGAGGTCTACTCTTCAAGGCGGCTTCTATTCCTATCAATGCAGTTTGAAGACCGTCTTCGTCTAGGAGGGCTGGGCAAGCGATTTTCTGAGGCATTGCTTCGTCAAGCCGATTAAACGCTCCCACCAAGCCGCCCGTGAAACAATGAACTTCCACTTTATGCCATTAATGTCATAAAACTGTTGCACCTTAGTTGAAATTAAGCTATTCCAAAGAGAAATCAATTCTTTGCTTGCAGCATGGAAGGTGGCGGCGTTATCGGTATAGGGTAGTCCACGTCCACCAACAAATCTTTGCAATGCCATCAAGAACTTATCCGTGGTCAAATCTGAAACTAGCTGAACATGCAATACTCGCACAGTTGAGCATGTGAACAGTGCAATGTAAGCAGTATCCAAAAGTTTAGAATTACCTACATACAATAATGGACCTCGGAAGTCAATCCCAGTTGTTGAGAATGGAATGCAAGGAGTCGCTTTATCCGTTGGAAGTGGAGCTTCAATCTGGGTACCACGAGTTGCCTTAGAAATCCTGCATGGTAGGAATCTGTGGATAACTCGTTTTATTGCTTCACGTCTACGTAGAATCCAATAATTCGATCTTGGTTCTGAAAGAACAACTCTGACATCCAATTCATGCAGACGCACATGACTGTAGCGTATGAGAAGTTGAAAAAAATTATGAGAACCATCATTTTGTCAGTTATTATCCTCGAACCGGACACCATTGATGAAAGTTTAATCTCATTATCAACTTTCAGTGAAATGGGGATCCATCCCTTTTCGTGAAAGTTGAAAATGAGATTAAATGGATCGAAATCCCTTTTCGTCTTCATTCTTTTCTGGTCGACCCTCTAAATGCCCTAGTGACCGAATTTTCACTGTAAAATGTGAGTTCCGAGGATTGTATGTCACGCGATTCTCCGCAACTGATTGCGAACTATTGTATCTATATTAATCCAGATTTTTTGCATCTTAAGAAGTGTGCTTTTGGACATCAGTGTAATTTAAGGTATTTGTATTCAACGTATAATTATTACAGAAATTCTTCGAAACTGATTGCATATTCACGCATTTCTGCTACAGTTTGTATAATTCTAAAATATTACACACACCATCGTCGTTTTTTCCAGTCTCAACACACGATAAATGATTTCGAATGATCGATATAACGTTACAGTGAAGTACAATCGTCACCGATTTCACACTTTTTTAGTTTGTATTAATTGAAGGCATTAATCCCGATTCTGTGACTTATAGCGGCCATATTCATGCTATGTATCATTTTTTGTTATGATAGGACACTGTATTGTGATCACCCGCTAAAGAGTTTTAATCCTCCGTTAGTCGCAATATCTATCTGCGGCGACGGTATAATTTTTTTCAAGCGATAGCTCGCCAAATATGGCAATTCACAAAATTTCAATCTCAAGCCTACAAACGAAAATTGAAATGTTTCTAAGCGAAACTTTGTAATTTGTCGCTACCCACGACGACGGCAGTTGGAGAGCATTTTAACTATTGGCAAACGTTTCGCCAGCTTGGCGACGAATCATGTACCGCAATCTTAAGTCTAACTAATGATTTCGACTAACAGAAGGTTAGAGTAAGAGAGTCGGTCTATCTAGAAAGGTGAAGATGAAAGTTACACTTTCGAAGTCTTCACAACGTAAACCTTTGCTTTTATTCATATAATGAACTACTGATGTTTATATAATTTTGTCTTGTTTGCTTATTTATATCAAATACCAGACAGGTTATTTCGTTGAGTAACTGAGCACCAACCAAAGACTTTATTTATATACGTGCCGACTAATTTCAAGAACAGCTATGGAAAATTTCCAATTTACAAATCTCCTAAAATACCCATCCTTATTAAAGCACCCAGAGGGATGTGTAATATTGAGCCAATACAAATTGTTTTGGTTCAGAAATATTTTATTCGTTAAAAACGGTGTATTCGTTTATATATTGTTCGAACAGCGGGGTCTATAATTTGATGCATACACAATATAAAAATTTCCGAAAATAGATTTATCCTTAATGGTGATTCTTCTGATTTACGATTCTCATGTTTCAACCCATCATATTCAAGGTCTCCTGAAGAATGAAAATTACTTTATTTCAAGGACTTCATCGAATTTCTTAGTTTTCTTTCCAACGAACTTTTCCAGTTTGCTTTCCTGATTTTGCAGATTCCAAACAGTGTTTGTCCTAACGTATTTTCTTCTCTACTTGTTATATGCTGGAGTTAAAACAAATTGCAGCATTTTTATTAACAAAAAAAGTTATCTAATTTAGATTTTAAGTCTGATCAAATTATACTTGCTGGGTATAGCTTACCAATATTGAAAAGACGACAAATTCAGTATCGTTCTTACGATAATCCCACATATATACTGGTGAAAAATGATAAATTCATTGTTCATTCCTTTGCGCTCCAATACCCATTTTTATTAACATTTCATTATGGCGTGGAATCTCAAAAACAATTAGCTCAAAAAGAAACTTGTTTTCTGGTCACCAATCTTAGGTAGGTAAATAAAGTTTAAACTATTTTTCTCTTTAAGCTGAAAACTCTATAGCAGTTTAAAGAAACTCGTACTCTGAAAGAAAGAGCTAAAACCAGCGGGAGTGTTCTCTTGCGACTTTCTCAGTATTACAAGTTTTGTGTTTAGCTTCGTAGTGTAGTAAAGAGAAATGTGTATTCAATTTGGACACTTCTCTTTGACCAATTGAGTTATAAGTTTAATACAGATCTACAACTTTGTTATAAAGACCACATACTAACCTTGGTTTTTCTAGTTCAGGATTTCCCAACCTTTTTTTCCCTCTCGTACCCCTTGATTATTATTTTTGATTTCGCGTCGTAACCCCCCCCCCCCCCCCCAACCATTCCTCAATGCAAAGAAGTTTTTATCAATAATGTTAAGGTTAGCTTAAAAGTGAAATGGCTCGAATTAATAACATTTGCACAACTTATTTTTGATTTTACATCTTATTCCATTTTTACAATAGTATTAGTTCAACGCCAAAGCAAATGAAGCCAGTATTGTAATTATTTCGTTTTCACTTATAAGGATAGCTAAAAATTATGCTTCGTCATAATCAACTATTCAAATGGTATAGTTATTAAATAGCAAGTATTCACTTGGAGAAACAAAATTCTCTAACATTTTTAACCACTTAATTGAATAGTTTTCTTTGCTATCTAATAAGATGACCCCTCCTGTTTTGGAAAGGGGCTGTCGTTTTCATTCATGTAAGAAGGCATAAGATACTTAAGATGTTTATGGATCCTACATATTTTTTGTGTCAAATTATAAAGCTAATTAATGATTCAATTTTAGTTTATAAGACTAAAATTTCGATAATTCGATGCCCGAGTATTCTCGGGCTGTTAAATTAAGCGGTTAATCCCTTGTGTTTTCTTGTTTCCGCCATTAACAACTGTCATTTCTTCACCCACATGGGTACGCGTACTACAGGTTGGGAACCTCTGATCTAGTTCATTGCGTTTATCAGTATTCTCATGCACACAGACTTCCTGCCGATGAATTTGGACAAGAATTTAATGAATATCTACAATTTTGATGCAAAGACCACATTTCAAATTTAATCTGTCTAGCCTGCTCGGTTTCTGAACAGACGTGTTCACAGGCAGGCAGACATAATTCCAGAAACGGATTTATCGGTCTCGGGGGCGTCTAAAACGTGGTGATTCATCAAAATCTCGCTGGCCAATTTTTTGACGATTGCAATACTTCTTCTTTGCAACTTCGTATACGAGAAAATAAAATCATTACAAAGTATATATGGACAAGATTCCACCAAAGGATATAGAACCGTCACTAGCTAAAATGATTTGCAATTTCAATACTCAGTGATATTTTTTTCTAACTTTTTCAAAAGCAGATACATTTATTAGATTATATTCATGATGCGTTCTTTGATAATTTAACTGTGTGCAAACACGAGTTATTCGACATTCAAGCAAATTTACAAAAACAAAATCTTGGAAACATTCAGTTTCAGCGGTCATTGCTGAAGGTTTCGCCCAATGTTATAGGAAACGCCGAATCGAAACAATGAGTTGTCTTCCAATATAGAACTAACCATGTCTAATAATTTCGCAGCAATTAATCTCTTTTTTACTTAAGCGTTTCATTCCTTCAAAGTAAGAGTTTTTAAGTATGCTGTAAATTTTTTCACAACAAGAAAAATATTTAAAACTTAATTTATCCACCTAAGATTTGTGACGGGAAACAATAGTTTCTTTTTAAAAGGTGAAAGAAAATTTTATAAATTGGAACAACCTCATTTATAGAAAACATTTTTTTAAAAAATTGCGCCTCGCCCCTGGAAACAATGTTGGAATAATTGTTCAAAAAACTGTGCCCGAAGCCATGACGGCCGCACCCTGGGTTTTAACTTGAATGATTTTCTGCTTCGTAAGAATAGGAAACGTGTCAACACCCAATGTCAAATGCACTGGGATTTCCTGTAGAAAAGTTTTAAAACATAAGTTTTTTTTCCTTCCATTCCTATGAGTAACTGAATATAAAATTTTAATTCTTCATACATGTGTACATCAGGATTAAAATGAAGATTCAATAACATGCAAACTTGCAACATATGCGTAGAAAAAAACTAAGTTTGGTAACAATTCTCAATTTATTAATAGCTTTTGATTTTCATCGAAAGAGAAATTATTTGCTTCCGATAAAGATCAGAATACGATACGCAGAATCGATGGAATAAATAACACCAGGTACTCGAAAGCCATAGTACTATAATACTTCCTAGTTCCGACAACAGTCGGAAGAAATGATATTTTAAACTTAATTTTTCAGCTTAACCTTAATTATGCTCTTAAAGTACGTCTTTTGTTAACTTGATTTTGTACATTTTTTTCAGTAGTTTATTATAGAATGAAATACGATTTTATCTTTTTGCATATTTTGACATGCCTTTTGATAATTTTTGCAGTCATCGAAGCTTAATTTTAAAGTTAAATGCATTCATGATAGTTCATTATATTATTTTCTTCGATTTTTATCAAATTTTCGATTTTTCCACGAGTTTTTCACGGCATAGGCAAACATGGTTCTTGTGTCATTAAATGCACAATTAAAGAAACAACCAACATTCTACTAAGTACACCGGCAAAGAATTTGTTGCAATCGATAATTATCTAAGAATTTGAAAATATGATCTCGAATAAATTGCACAAAACTGAAAATCATAATCTGCTCATTAAATACAATCATGTGATAGATAAGCCAAAATTCCTTTAAATATGTTCATATGCAGATGCATTATTTTTACTATACTGATTCGCACGCAGACAAGAGATTTAATTGCACTACTGTCAGTAGGATTTGTATTTATTGCTAACTGTTTAGTTATTTCGATGCAAGTGGACATATAAGTTATTAAAAAGGGCGTTTCATGAATCCTTAAACTAATTACTCGTTTATATAACTATTATTAAATACAAACTTTGTTTAAATTTATTTTCATTAAAATTACGTGACATAATGATCTTGATCTTACAAAATTCATGCAAATTCATTACCTGTTCTACCGATATGTTTTTCAAATATATCTGCAATGAAGTAATTGGGAAAAATCGATAACTAATCCATTTTATATAAAAAAAATTTACACAGAAAAAAATTTATGAATACAGACATTTTCTGTTTAGGAAAAATATATAGCTACATTATCAAATAATTTATTTACGATGACGGATGTCTCGGTAATAAAGTGTCCCTAAATAAGGATAAAGCTTGCAGAATTTTCAAGAATTTAAACTGAGTGTGTGAGCGGAAAAGCGAAAACTATTCCTCTTCGAGACTATTTTCTGTTCTGCCACCGATGAAAGTTTTTTCAAAATCCAGTATCGGCTTTGTGCCTTTCTTCCCATCATCTAGCTCTACTTAACCATTTGCTTTTGTCCGACATTCATGACTGATGACTCTGACTATGTGTGTATGTTTTGGAAGACTTATCCGTACTGCACTAATTACTATAAGAAATAATTGGGAAAATCTCTTGATCATCCGTGACCAGTCACTTTGTTAATCATGCAAGAATTGACACCCACTCTTCGACTTGCGTTCTTCCGCACTGACCATATAAAGTGAATTTCAAAATAAAAATACAATACAGACGCACACTAGAGTACATATTACTTATTTCTAATATTATGTACCAGTGGGGGCGACTCGATGGAGGGCAGTCGACCCCCCCCCCCTCGGTTTTAGCGGGAAAAAAATTAAATGTTTATTTCATTTTAGCTGCCTAAAACTAGGAATTATATATAAAACAAGTAATATATAAAAAAAAATAAAGTCAATTCCTACTTAGATCAACAAAGAAAAATTTTATTTTAGAAATTTTTTTCTCCCATTTAAAACTAAAATTAAATTTATTAATGAATTAATATTTGAAAAAACTGTACTAACATCAAGTGTCGTCCACTACAAGTTTTAAAAAATGTATTTGAACTTGAGTGGATGAATAAAAAAGTATTTTATTAACGATTGAAAATTTGAACAAGATATATAAATAAATATATATAGGGAGAGTGTGAACTAATAGTAGGAATTGAAAAACAATGCCCGGGAAAACTAACTAATTTTATAACTAAATTTTTAAATTTTGTCTGCACCCTATACTATAATTTTTAAAATCTGTTGTCGGCCATCTAAAAGTATCGCTCCGGGGTACTTTTAGGTGTCTATAAATTTTTGGCTCCCTACTTCTGCCACCCAATCGCCGCTATTGTTATGTTCAATAATTATACGTACATAGATTGGATTTTTGTGCAATTTTTATAACCCGTTTGAATGAAAATAATGTCGAAAAATATAAATCCGACTAGGGACCTTGGTCATAAATCGAGAAGACCCTGTATTCTGGCTTGTTATAACTGAAATTTATGCGCACTGTTCAGCAACGGATTCCGAGACAACCACTTTTGGACGATTTTACACCGGAAAGGGGTGTCAGGCAATGAGTCATATGAGCGCATTCCCGGAGTTCTTTGTTAGATCACGCTCAGTAAAATGTAAACTTCACCCTTCCATTCTTCACTTTCCCCCTATTTTGATGGAAATAACTCCGCCCGGCGCATGCGCAAAAGCGCGGTGGGTTTCGAATCCGTTGCTAAACAATTTATGCGTTTCTTTGCTTCCGCTGCGAATAAAAACGAAACTTCAACACCTCCTCGCCACTTTGTTTTTAATTATTTTTATTTATTCAACACTGAAAGTTCTTTTAGATACATAATATGTGATAAATCCTTTCACTGAGAGTTACTACTCGGTGTTTGAAATAAATTCGATTCCTTTCTTCCTATAACTTTAAAGTAAGCATACTGCAAGAGAGTCGTCGAAATAATTCACTATGAGATCCCGATTTTTCTAACTGTGGTATTTTCCCCCCTTATCGGCGTTATGTGATCGTGCAGCGATTTCTTTTAGCGGTCGCAAGAAAAAATTCTATAATAACGAATTACAATTCTATAACCTTAAATATTAAGTCTCCCTTTTCTCGTCCGACTTCCGATGCAGATTGCAACCTACAGGTTAGGTGCGGATTTCTCGATAAAGTTGGATTATAATTTCAAAAGTAAAAGATACCGCAATGGAAAAAATTGGACGAAGTCGCGCTGTTTTATTTTACATATTTATGTCCTAATAAAATGTGTTCTTTTGATTAAATACAATGAATGAAATATCTTTGTCCTGTGTAATCAATTAATTATTTATTCAAAATGCTTCACATTAAACCAACGATCGAATCTGAAGCAGAATATGTATCTTGAAGCAAATGTTGACATTTTGATAAGGCATTGATTCGGCAAATAATACAGGCAATAGATTGCATCGGCAAACCCGAAGCTCTGGAGACGGTACATCTGGGAATCTCAATTAAGATGAGATGCTGTTTTCAAAGGAGAGAAGTATCTAAAAGGCTTCGCGAAACCTGCCATGTGCAGTTTATTTATCTCAGAAATTCCTTCCCGACAAATGTCAAATGAAGTATGGTGGAGAATAACACGACTGGAACCGAGCACAGCCTTTGAAAGTCTGCGTTTATTGTCACAATTTAATACTAGAGATCAGTTTGAAAAGGACGCGATTGTGAGTTTTCTAAAATTACATTAAATATTTGTATAGGAGAAAATATAGCGATGAAATGCAGTTCGCCCATCATCATAACGGCGAACTGTCTTGGAAACACAGAAAAAATTGGTGCATAAAATCACCGAGAGGTTCCGTGTAATAGGCGACACAATACGAATAACAGTAAATGATCTTCAGTGGAACATTCGTCATACTCTCTGCCATGATATAATTATAAATGATGTGAGTAACAGTGCTAGAGAAGGCATAGATTGGATATCTGGACAGACCATTACATCTGTTGCCCACATCTCATCGATCTTCTGGTCACGCTTGAAAGATTAATGCGCTTGTAAGTCATACATTCACAGATGATAGATCTGGAATATGTTGCATTTTGTAAAATGTACCGATTTTACGTTCTAACTGTAGGTGTTTTTGTTGGAGGTACACTAATGAAACAGCAATGACTGATTTTTTTTCGTCTACTGTACGACACTGCTATTGGAAGAATATTTGCTTCTCAATAACAGCATCATATAGAAGCACTTTATTGCAAAATTTTGTTACCTCTAACTTTAGTAAACCATTAAAGGCATACTTAACCAAAACTTTTCAGACTAAAACAAGTTCAGCAGCTGAGGTGTTAAAAATGCAGAGGCCTCCAAATTTAACACATCCTAGTTACGGTTCATGAGGCCATTTAATTTGTTTTAATGAGATAAAAGTATACTGTCGAAACAAAGATGTTATTCATGTTAACATTCGGGGCGTATTCCAATGTGTTTTATACTTTGTAAAGAATATTATTAGGAACATTTTTTTTGATGAGGAAAATCGATCAGCAAACAATTTCCAATACCTTATGTATGTTGCCTTTTAAATGTTGATATCGTATACTGCCTTGAGCTTTATGCCCCGGTAAAAGAAAAATTAAACACCCAGGATAAAAATTCTTCAAAGCTCATAATTTGAAATTTACCATAAATGCATTTCTTTACGCACACTTTCAGCAACTTGATGGTCGGGCACAGCCCCCCCAGAGCTAAACCAAAAATCTTGATTTAATTTAAAATCACTACAACTGTTTGATCTTAATTTTCATTTTTAAAAAATAGTAATAAAATCGTGACAAAATTGCTTTCTGACTTGACAGGCTCGAAAATTTTCCACTTTTCTATCGTTCCACTTGCACTTGTAGCGTTGGCGCGGTCGAAAACATTTTTTGGCTAGTTATTTCATTGTATTTTTTATTAAATTATCGAAAGTATTGTAGTGTTCTTTATGATTCTTATCGTCAGGAGAGGAAAGCCAGTAAAGTTAAAGTGTTTTGGCTTATATAAACCATAAAGTTTGACATTCGTCACTACGACACACAATTTTTATGACCTCAGCCGCCCCCCCCCCCCCCGACCCGAATCCTGGATTCGCCACTGGTCGGGCAGATACTTCTCTTGCTGAAATATGTTAAGTGTAAAATCGAGTTTAGTTTACCCCCACCCGAAAATATATCAGAAAAGGAGATTCAATCTGCCAGTTTATTAGTATGGTTTATTGCTATCACAACAGCGGCGTGTTGAAATACGATAAGTATTATAAAACTTTCTAAAAAATTACTTTTCTAAAGAAATTAATGGGTGAAAATATACCGAAGTTCACCCAAATTCTAATCATGCATCTTTTATGCATTATTTTTTTCATTTGCACTTTTTTGTATTGCCGATTGCAGTATTTATTTTTACAACCATTTTAAGATGCAATAAGGCATTAAACTCGTTTGACTTGAAAGGATAAACTTTTCAATTTTAAACGTTATATTAAATGCATAATAAACATCAAATTATAATAGCATGACTAAGTTGACGCGATATAAAAATAAGTTAACTCATGAAAATCCGAAAAGATTTTAGCTTCCACAATGTCACCATTAGTTGTTAAATTTTTACGAGCCCAGCCAATAAATTATTTATATTCCGCGTTTTTCTAGAAGCCAAACATCTCGCCGTGTTTACTTCGCCACGCATGAACAGAAATTCCGCGATCCTATTACCTCTATCGCCTTTCCCCTCACCAATTGGGCAATGGGCAGACTTGCAATATTTTTCCAAATGAGAGGACATAAAAAAGAAGACGGGAGCATTCCAGCTCCTCGCTAAGTTCAAGGCCTGCAACACGAGGAACAATGCGACCGCTGAAGCATCGCCCTGCCGTCTTGGAAGGGCACGCGGGGCTAAAGGCCCTTCTTCTCGGCAGAACATCTCAAGGTCTGCCAACACGCAGCGACCAGCCAGTCATCGTGCCTCGGATTCCACATCCGATTAAGGTGGTTCATAGCCGCGAGGCCCTCCGCATTAAATGACGAACGCAGGGAAATGGTCAATCAAATGACTGACGGGCGAGAAAGTTCCTTTTCTTCTTTCTTCAGAGGATGAAAATGCCAGTGCTATTTGCTAATTGTAGGTGCTTGTACTGCTTTCGATGGCAAAAATAGGTTTCCTTTTATTTGATCCAAATGTGATGGGGAAATTCCCCGAGATGTGTAACGGTCACACTCGGGGAAATGCTTTGTCTAATGACTGCTTGTCATACGAGAAGGAAAGCAAAGCACTAAATGAATGGAGTTCACACGTGGCAGCAACTCTTTGTGATTCCACATCAAGGTTTCTTAAACCTTCCACTTGTCACCCTTTTCGGGAGATAAAAATTCTCACTCCTCGAATCGGAAAATAAATCGAATGGGTGAGTGTGCAAAGGGCATTGCACACACACCGATTCGTGTCGATCGACTTGAAACCGGTCGGCCACATTCCATTAGTGGCATGAAGAGAACAGTTGGAGCTTGCACACGTACCGACACCGACAAAAACTGATCGGCTGTCGGTGATTGTCACTGCGTTTCGTCGACGCCGTTAGGCCCGTAGCCGATTCGTGTCGTTGAAGCTATAAAAGTAACAATATGGGGGTTACTAGTGTTATTTTTATAGCTTCAACGACACAAATCGGCTAGTGTGCACCGGGCCTTAACCACAGGTGGTTCCAGTTACACATGTAAACCTACTGTTCCTTGCACACTCACCGATTTCAGCCGATCGACTTCGCTCTCGTGGCTTCCATTTGTTTTCATAAAAGCAGTAGTACTTTGAAAAAAAATATTGAACAATATTTTTAGGGATTTTTTTTTCTTTATTGATATCATCTGTATAAGGATGAAAAAATTACTTATACACAAAGAATTTTTTAACGGATAGTTAAAAATAATTATTCTCGGTGGAGGATTAAGCTTGTTAAAAGACCAGGCGCTGGAGCATCTAGGGGTCTCTGAAAATATGCTTTTTGACATTTCAGCAAGTCGGTTTTTCTAGTTTTAAACTAATATTAATGATTTCGCATACATTCCATACTTTTTATTTCCATTTTTTCATTACATTTTGTACTAGCTATATTATTTATTTTAATTAGCTTAATAAATATTTGTTGAATAATTGCAATGCTTTAAAGTTAGTGATAGTAAATTTAACATAATTTTCTAATGAATTTTCATTTAACATAACTCGCTTTTAAATAAGAATTCTCAAAACAACTTTACTTTCCGAAAGCCCTAGAAATAAATATAAATTTGCCGTTTTCACATTGGTTTCTCCTTTAGTTTTTATTTACGTAATAAATGGAAGTTCTGATTCTTTCGAATGTGTAAGTGATTGCTTTCCACAGTGTTAGATTATTATCACAAGAATTTTTGATATTAACACATTATAATTTGGTTGTATTGCCAAGTCAATTTTTGAGGTGTCCGCCTATGTTGAGTACCCATTTTCTGCCGAAAATCAAAAACATTTTTTTTTCGTTTCACTTCACTTTTATTTCTAAATGTAATCCCAAAACTCCTTTTATTTTACTAAAACGATAATCGGAAATGAAATGAAATAAGAAACATTTTAGTAAAACTTAATAGCTGAAAATGAAAAAGTAAACAAGTATTTGTTTTGACAACAGTATTTTTGTACAACAATGCACATAAGTACAACAAGGAAGCGTTTTTCATTGCTTTCACTTTTTAATTCACTTAATAATTTATTTCTGTTTAGTTTCAATTTAGATTTAGTTTAGTTTTAATTTAAAATATTTTCGTTATGAACTTCTTTATTTTTCATGTCATTATTGAAAATTTCGGTAAATCTTATTTTTTTAAATATCGCGATAACCTAAATTATTCTACAAACTCGCGAAATTCATTTGCATCTAGCCAGTTGTAAAATACCTGTCCCTCTTGTGTCTTTGTGTTCGGCTTATCTCCCGTACAGTAGCAATTTGAATTTGAATGATAGTGCGATATCGTTCCTGAGTATTTCATGTACAGTACAGGTACTGGAAGTTTCTCCTCTGAACAATGAATGGAATTTAAAGTGCCGCGTCTTGAAAACCAATGGGGGACACTTGTATCCCAGGCGAATAACGGAGGGTTAACCCTCTGATTCCTAAGCCCATTGGAATATAGGGACCTCAAAATACGGGAACGCCCGCGTTCCTCTCAAAGATGAGGGAAATTCACACCTCCTCTCAAAAACTAAAATGACAGCTGATAATGTCCGAATTCTAAGAAACCCCCCTTTTCCCCAAACCCTTCTGGGCGAGCCACTACTCGAACGAAGAAAGCGCGAGCCGCGGGTATGAAATCGATCACAATTAACGAAAGGGGGGTGAAAATTTCACAGCGATATTTGTATGTTTGGGACGGCCGCCATCTTTTGCTTGAAGAGACGTTCCCGTATCGATAAGGACCAGCCCAGAAACCAATTCTTCACCAAAAGATTCTTACGACGAAGCTGTCATTTCAGTGATTAGACTGAATGGAGAGTTTTCATTTTGAATGATTATCAATTAATTAAGTTGTCATTAGTACTAATAGATCAGTTCAGTAAGTAGAACATTTCCAGACTCACTATACCTTTCATTCCCCCTTCACACTTTTGTTAAAGGCCTATTAAGGGTCACCTGAGAGAGCTTATCTCCTTGGTCACTTATTGTATTTATCTTAATTTTTCCATCAAGGTACATTCCTGAATATGGGAAGTCCCATTAAAGGATGAAAGTTTGTAACGATTTGATTTTGTATCACCATTGGAAAGTGGGGAAATTTGTATAACCGTGGGGCTTATAAAACTCGCTTGAATAGGGACGCTGTTCAAAGCTTTGCGGGGTTCGAACCACAATACGGCGAAGAAACGAGCTTCCGTTCCAGGGGAAGGAACCCACTCCAGCCCTTGTGATTAACTTTGTCAAACATACTGGCTGATTTTGGAAAGTTTTTACAAACAATAAGGTAAATTTTATTTAAAATATTATTGCAATGTGAAAAAATATTTTATAGTAAATATTTCGTGCAATAGCATGCCAGAATTCTGATCTAGATGTCTTTATTTGATTTGAAAATGTTTTATACATGTCAAAAATTAGTTACTTTAAATTTGACAGGAAAAGTTTTTACTCGGTTTTCGTTTCCCGTTTGTTAAATTCGTGAAGATTGTGACTCTCAACTACTGAATTATTTCCATATATTAAATTCAACAATAAATAAGTTATCGAATCCAAGAAGTGTCATTTTTGTTACATCAGCAGCAGCACTTCTAAAATGCCGTGTATCTTCAACACAATCTTTAAATAAAAGTAACTTTAATAATCTGTTTAAATTTTAAACTATCAGCAACTGACAGCATTTTGAAGACATTATATAGTTTGAAATATTATTATAAATATATGCTCTTAAATTGAATTTCTATATTTCTCAATTCTTCATTGTTTTCATTTCTTAAACTAAAAATTTTTAAAAAAATTTCCTGTCTTGAAAAAAGAGTCAAACTGTTGTAGCTATACGTGGAACAGGAAGGAAATGTGCTTGCATTTTGTATAATGTTTAATTATGAAATATGTATATGATGTTCAACGAACATTGAGAATTACATAAACTTAAAATTTAAGTTACTACTTAGAAATTATGCATGATTTTCATCAGTCATTGAAGCACATTTTTAACCTCAGTAGAAAAGACTGTATTCGAGAACGACTAAAATTCATTTCCATCTAACCAGATGAAAAATCCGGTATAAAACCGACCGACACGAATTGGTGTGTGTGTGTGCGCAAGGAACTCATCGCCTGCAAAAGTAGACCGTTTTCAAGTCGATCGGCAGAAGTCGGTGTGTGTGCAAGTAGCTTAATAAGGTAATTTAATCTCTGCTCCGTGAAAGTTACAGTCATTAGAATTGGTTCGCGCGAACTCGAAGTACTTTAATTGAAGTGAAGTGAAGAAAAAAAATTCAAATATTTTGTTAGTGTTTCAATCACTAGATGGAGATACGTGCACACATCTATTTGCCTTGTTTACATTGTAACACACGTTTGTTAAAGCGTCACTTTTTTCCAAATATATTTTAAGAGGTAAGATTTTAATCCCTTATTTTTACACTTTGTTCTGGAGATTGTCTTCAATTTCTTCTTTGTGGGTAAATGTTTTTCTTTCCAATACATTCCGGTATAGGTTCAGGCCAAAAGAGGATATTAAATTCAGACCTTAAAGTCTTTTTCCTCTACAGAAAACCTATTCCACTTTTGAATCTGCATGAATGTCTGGTCTCTGATGGAAGTCATTCACCAGATTCTTACTTCTTGTCGTTGTCTACTATTATTTTTTACCCTTCAACCTTTCTATTCCCCTTTTAATATTTTTATTTATTTTAATTGAAGTGGAATTGTTTTTAAAAATTAGGCGGTCTTAAAGAGAATTTATTTAAAACCTCGGATAAAATGAATTTCTCTCTCTATATATAAGAATCTGAAAGAAGCATTCGGCGTGAAAGGCTTGGCAACTGTAACTGGAGCTGTGATCACGTATAAGAAGCTCCGATCTAAACCAAAAATGGTTCGAAAAGTTTTAAGAAATAGAATAAATGGAGGATATGTTCTATGTTACGGTGTATGAAATGTAATTATCATTGAATAAGACACAGATACAAAGAAAAACTTTATTCAAATATAAGCAAATGTTTTACTCGGTTGAAATATATGTTATGGTTTATAACTGGAAATGTGTAATATTTTTTACATCACCTTTAGCTCCATAATTTCCACTGAAAATCATTTAAAATCAAGTAACTTCCAATTGTCATATTTTTAGTTTCGGTAATCCGATGCAACACTTACTATTTAAATGTAATGAAAATGTAATACAATCGACAAATCTATTTAAGCTCTTCTCGATTCCATTTGATCTACAGTAGGATTAGATATCCTACTTGCTTATCGCGACTCTGTCATCAGTAAGGAGGTTTTAGCAGGTGCGATTAATTTCTTCTTTGCCGATGTCTTTTAACGATCGCTATGCCGACATCTAGTTTAAAATGGGGAATAAGAAAAGGTGTTGCAGAAACTAAGTGTTCAAATCGCGCACAAACGGCATATTTCATAGCTCCGTTACTTCTCAAAGTTTCTCCAGTAATTCAAGAAACAGATTTTGTAATTCTTACTAAACAGATTTAAGTATTTAAACCTCCGTTAGTCGAAATATCTAATAGATACGCATGCAAACTGCATTTATTGGCTGTTTCCGAGCCCGCCAATTTGAATTTTTCTTACAGAATCCTCACTTACATTCTCATTAGGAGCACTTATTATTGTTGTAAACTAAAAATTATCAAACCCGGCTGAATTTATGATAGAATAGATTTTATATCCGCGAGACACAAAGCGGAGGGAAAACGGTTAGGCTAGTGACAAAAATTCTCATCAGCGTCTCGGCTGTTGCCATCGGGTTGGAGAGCAATTAAAAAAAAAGGAATCGAAAGCAAGATCGGTAATTAAAAACGGTCTGGTCAAGCCCAGGTGCTTCCGGTCGTCGCTTCAATTTCCTGCTGTCCGTATGCAAATCGGGCAGCGAACTCCTGCTGAGGAACAGATGGTCCAAACAAGCCGAGGCCGCTGCTGCCCGGATGCTCGCTTCAAAGTGTGACAAGCACCGCGGGCAGAAGCAGGGCTTGTCCCGCCGGATGGGCATCTGGAAAGAGATTCGATTAAGCAGAAAGGATTTCGGATGTAGAAATTAGATATCACTTCGTACTTCTCGATAGAGAAGTTTTATTCGAAAATTATGAAAAATATTTTTCATATATTATCATTAACGAAGACTGTCAATATCTGAACAAATTTTAAAAAAATAATTCTCCGTAATAAAATGAGGAGCCATCTTTAATCATGGAATCGCCTCGGATGGAAGGAATCAAAACTGCCAGTTTTGGCGTACCTTTTCAAATTAGTGTAATCATATAACGTTGAGCAGTAAAATAAGTTTAGCAAGAATTAAGTCTTTGTCTTACACTTTTAAAATAAACAGAACATTAACGTATGTATTCATACAGTACAGTATACATGATTTAATGTTTCCTGCAAATAAGCTAGACATTATAAAATGTATATAATATTTTTATTCTTGGTCCTCCTTATTCTGTAACAAATTTTCAAAATGTACGGTACATAACATTTATAAAGTGGTAGCCGGTACTAAGAGATCGGAAAATATAAATAAGAGCGGGTTTGTGTGTACAAAAGTAGTTTTTAACCACTTAAGTTAATAATTTTCTTTGCTATCTAATAAGATGCTCCCTTCTGTTTTGGAAAGCGGTTGTCGTTTTTATTCATCTCAGAAGGCAAATAATACCTAGAATCCATAAACATCTCAAGTAATTTTTGTGTAAAATTATAAAGACAATGATTAAATTGTAGTTTTAAGACCAAAAATGCGATAATTCGATGCCCGAGTATTCTCGGGCTGTTAAGTTAAGCGGTTAGCTGCTTAAGGCTTTATCACGAGTTAACTCTTCCTAACTACCGTAGGTTACAAAATAACTCGGTCCTTAAGCGGTTAATAATATGGGGGGTGCACGAAGTGAGCATCTATAGAAATCCGGACTTTTTGCTATCCGGCCTGCCCTTTCGGTGCATAAGTTCGATCAGTTTGTTTTAAACTAAATAATACAATAGAGTCCAGTGTCAATATAAAAGGGGGAACTTCGGCGTTTATTTAATTTTTAATGCATCACTGCCTTACTAAATCAATTAAAGTACAGTAAAGCACCATTTATACAAGGTACTGACGCGAGAAGGCGTATAATCGAAATTTTAATAAACAACGTTGATTATTTTAAATTTAATGCTACTAATGTAAATTCTGCATATCTTACGCGATTTATGTACATGTTCACGGGTGTTTAAGAAAATCCTGGGTCGTCGTCTGACGTGCTGATTGTCCCTGCATCATTATGAATCGAATTAAGTTCATTGAATGTTTCTTCACTGTTCCTTTAACAAAAGAAATAAGTTCGAAGTTTTTCATAGGAGTCCATTGAGTCTTTTAACCCTTTCGCGTTCATTGGTTTCGCAGTGAAACCACACATTGAGCATTTTTTTACTGCGCATGGGCGAAACGTAGCGATAATTTTCTTTCATAACTTAAGAGCCAGATATATAGGCCAACTTATATAAAAATTCCAGTTCAATACCGTTAGTATTCACAAAGATGTCGGCATTGCAAGAGCTAAGCTGCTTTCGATCTCTAAGAGAAAACAAAATGATGAGGGTTCTTGCACAAATTGACATTTTTTTTTTAAATTGAATCTTCGAAAGCAATACTGAATTTTATGAAGGTTGAATATCCTGAATACTCGCGTATGATTATAAATTAAATCCATAATTTGAATTGCGTTTCGATGATAACTTATTCGGAGGAAAAATAGCACGCTACCGTTCATTTATTTCACTGTGAAACCACAAATTTCTTTAAAATAATTTTTTTCTTCTTTTTAACGTATTTATGATAATTTACATGTCTAATACTCATTTTTTAGTAATTTTCAATACGAAACATGTAGTGAACTTGAAAGGGTTAAGGAAGGTGGAATAACTTCATCATTGCTTAAATTAGCACCAGACAATTTGTCTTCTATTAATTCATCAATTGTGAATAATTTGGAAGTCATGATATCTTTATCGTATTTCACATACTAGAAAGGGGGAAATTTTCACATTTTAGGACGGAGGAAAACGACGTATAACCGCAGCTTTGCGTCGTATAAACGTAGTGCTTTATCATTACAATCAATGCGAATGAATCGGAACTGGGATGAAACAACGTATAAACGGTGCTTCGCTGTAATAGCATGATTAATAAATGGCAATTTAAAATGTTATCAGAATATAAAGATAATTGTAACCCCAAAATTTTCTTTGAAACTGGTAATTAATTAGGAATTAGTTCACAAAACTAATAAAATTCATCATGATGTCGACTGTCATAATGCTGAGATGGGAGGAAAGACCAGTCTTCGAATAGGGCAAAGATATAGTCAAGAAATCAAATTTTATGATTTTGAAATCTCGTTTCGAATCTGTGTAGCATTTTATATTAACTGTTATTCTCTGCAACGGATGTTTCGATAACGCAATGGTTTAAATAAAGAGTATTTTTGTTCTATTTTCACGCTTTAGGCGAAAATTTTGTTTCGTTAATTCCTTGTCAGTAAAAGTGTTTCCAAATTCTAGAAAAGCAGAGATCAGGCCTAAATTAGCTAATTTATTAACAGCTGCGGAAAAATTAAACTACTGAAAACTGCGTTTGAGGGGAAGGGGTGCAATTAAAGGTGGATTTCGGAAGATACTGACGCTAATTTGTGAATTTTCGCAATTAACAACGGATCGCATTTTAAGTTGAACCTTGACAGTCCAGCAATGAAAGTTAATTTTCTACACAGACTCCTCTAAATAGTTTTGTATATGCAACCTAAGGAGATTATTATGCGTGATCAGAAATAGTCTTACTTGGACGTCAATATCAAGTAATGGACGGGTGCGCTGTAACGAAGTCGGTAAACCAAGACACAAATCTTGTGAAATTTTATAACATACTCGTATGAGCTCTGTCACATGCCTCGGTCCCATGTCCACTCGATTGGTTCAGCAGCTGTAATGGTTGTCGGCATAGGGATGAGGGGAAGCGTTCTGTCACATGCCTTGAGACCAACTGTAAAAGAAATGTTTGAGGATCAATATCTACAGCACTTTATCTGGGAAATACAGGAAAGTGGTAAAAAGGAATAACTTCACAATTTCTGTCAAAAGAATCTACTCCCAATTCATACATGCCGACATTGGGAAGGTGGCTGTCGACGAGGGTGGCAGACGCGCGCGCACACACTCACGGAAACAAACAAAATTTTGAATTTATGATCATTTAGATATTTCACCATATTTTAAGTAATCATAATTTTCTATTTTTAAGAAAATATCTAAACAAATCATACAAGAAATATATGTAATAATATCTCTTAATTTTGCTTTAAATTCTAATATTATATATTTTGAAGTCTTAATGTATTCCAAAATCACTTTTACTTAAAACTTCAACTAAGATGTTGGTATGTCCGCCACTCTCCAAAATATTTTTATAATAAAGCAAATTGGTTAACAACTCGGCTGTTCTATGACTGCAACAATGAAAACATTATATATATATATAATCACTAATATTAGAAGAATTAGAAATAATTATATAACATTTTTCAAAAACATGAAATGTAGGAGAAAAATCTGAAAAATTACTACATTATTATTCAAGAAACCTGTACATTTCAAAAGTATACATTACACAAAATACCAATTAATACTTAATATTAATAAAAGACTGAATAAATATCTTCTGAAATTTATTTACCTCTTCCAAGATATCTTATGTTATAGTGAAACAGTAGAATCAATTAATTTGCTAGAAATGATTTCTAACACCATCAAGATTTAACGTCTAAGAATAAAAATTCTTAAAAACCAATGCCCTAAGATTAAAAAATTTAAACATGATACTGGGAGGGAAAAATAAAGTAAATGTTATATCAGGTATTTATAAAAATGGTACTCTGGAATTCGTCTCTCAGTGGCGTAAGGGGGGGGGGGGGAACAAGGGGGTACAGATGCCTCGGGAGTCATGGAGACAAAACAATAGCGCATTAAAGTTGTTTTTAATATCGAATGTGGTGAAATACTCGGCCATTTACCATTACTAGGCCAGTGATGGTGATGGGGGTCGAAAAATGATATTATGCCCCTGACGCCACTTATATTTCCTAAAGCCGGTGTCGTGACTTGGGAGAAATGGGAACATCAAAAGGCACGATTTCAAAGCAAAATCTGGGGTGCTCAACCCTACATGGACGTACTATGGAAATCACAAAATTTCAGTCCTTTATAGACAGAAACCTTTCCCCCTAAAAAAAAAAAATCAACAAAAGGTCAGAGAAAAAATAAAAGCTATAATATACAACATTTTGCAGTCTAACAACTTCCGCTTACGAAATTTCTAACACTTTTAAAGACATCTCCTGCATTCGAATAAAATTCATAAAAGATCGAATCAAAAGTAGCCCATCGGAAGAAACAAGGCCCCCGCTGCACGCACTCTTGGCACAACCCAGTAAGGTCTAATTGAAAGTTTTCGCAACGGCCAAGTACATCACTTACAAAATTAAGGCTAAGACCTGAATAACGGACAGCAAGCGTTCGCACATTTTCGCAACGCTATTAAGCCACTTTTCCAAAGGAGCCCGGCATTACTCAACGGAGAATTGAAGGGAGCTTTCAAGAGACCTATGACATAGCAACTAGGTGTATATAACGCCAGAGAAATAGGATCCAAGCTGCTGACCTACAAACCCGGTTTTAGAGAAGAAAAAAAAACTAGCTTCGCAGTATTAACAGCTTTCACCGATTGAAAGATTTCTTCTTGCTTTCACCTTGAGCTTCCGTCCGTAGGTGGTCAACTCGAGTGAGTAAGACATTAGTGCTTTTCCACCGAGTGAGGAAAAATCACTCGAAAAAGACGGGCATCGCTTGTTAATTTTGTAGGACACCGATTGGCACACCTATCGGCTTCTTTCTTTTATTAATTAAAAGTGAAAGTTAATGGAAACTTGTGTAAAGATTTAATTATCGTTAGGGGGTAAAGTATTCAGTGGCTAACACAATGAAGAACTTCGCTTGCGGAGCTACATCGAATGAAGTTTGTAAAGAATTTTAAGTAATCCTGTTATAGCATTGTAATACGACTTGAATTCTCTTCATACATGCGGAGTCAAATCACCACATAGTTTTTTCAACATCGGACCAAAGAAAACCGTTTGGAGGAGTTGCGAGCAAGGGTAATTAGCTCCCGGGCATCTATAACCCCCTAGTCACGCCGTCACTACACTACCTTTCAACTTTATTCAATTAAGTACCACTAATATATCAACTTTTTGCATACAAAAATCAGTGACTATGGTATTATTCAAGCAATCTCAGTTTTGCAACTTGGACAAAATTTCGATGGCATTTCACTTTCACAGATTCTCCCAACTTTCTCTAAATCACTAACATTATGCATACAAACTATACGAAAGATATGAACTTTTATACAAGGCACGTCTAGCTCTCCGAGGTCTCTTTATTTTAAAAATTTTAAAGAACAGGATATGATGATCGGATAAGATCAGGACAATAATAACACATTGTTGAGGGAAACGCTAATTCGAATTCAAGTCTTTTGCTAATTCATACATTAATTATATAGGAATTATGACCATGTGCCTTTTTATAATACACTGTGATAAGTTTAAACATTCAGCTGCATAAAATGCAGGTCTATTTATCTAAACCTCACTTAAGCACACTGAATTCTTTCCGGTTATTTTTTGCAGTTTGTTCATGTGCTTCAACTAAAAACGTGGAGATTCGTCAAAATCTCGAGTGACGACTACAATACTTTCTCTTTGCCTCCATTTTTTTACTTTCTCGTATACAATCTAAAAACATATAGACAAAGCATGAAAAGAGTAGCTTTTAAAACAGAATAATTGCATCCAGACCAACATCTCGGAGAGCGCGCGAAATTACAGTGTGATAGACAGACGGAAGAGGGGAAAAAAAAGGGGGCAGGTGTTCCATTTCGCAGACTGAAGCACAATAGAATAGGCCAAGGATGTGCACGTGAAACATCCAAATATTGACCTCAAATTCCAGAAATTGAAAATTCTTCGTGTACCCAGACGCCCTGAGGGCCTCTTAATCTATATCGGCCACGGACTCACACGACTTTCGATTTCGAAGCTTTCAGTTTCATCTGCAGGAAGTTGGGCCATAAAACGCACCCAGAGATAACGTCGAATTCCATTATATGTATTTATCGCTTAATGATGTTTGGTTACAGAGAAACCCGTCTGTTTGAAATATTACCTCTTTTTGTGCAAGGATGCGAAGATTTATTCCGGTCTAAGTTAATCGGAAAACAACAAGTAACTTTTAAGATTAAAACGAAGCATCCGATCAAAAGCGTATTTAAAGTGCAAAGGTCAATTAAGGAAGATACGGACTTCTGGTGAATTTCAATTAGAAAAACAGAAGTGTTCCTATCTGATAACGAACAAACCATGAATAATCTTTCAAAGTAATAACGAACAATATACAGTAAAACTTCGAAACTGTCAATTTCTGTCATTTGTCATCGTCTAAAAAAGTAAAAAGTAACGTAGATTTATAGTATGCATATATAAAATGTTTTCATTGTTGCAGTCATAAAACAGCCGAGTTGTTAACCGATTCGCTTTATAATAAAAATATTTTGGAGAATGACGGTCATACCAAAATCTTAGTTGATGTTTTTAGTAAAAGTGTACAGAAAATCCCCGATTCTCTCAGATAAGGGAATAACAATATAACACGCGATCAAAGTGAAGAGAATATTGGTTATTTTTAATAAATTACATAAGCGTTTTAGGGAAAAAGTCTAGCGCCAAGGAGACGCGTCATGATTTTCGGTGGGCACGTGAAAGCGATTAAAATATTTTTTTAGTAATAAATATGCCAAAACGAGAGATTTAATATACCTCCAGCGAGGGAAATAGAACGAAACTGGAGTTTAAGAAAAGTGATTTTGGAATAGATTAAGACTTTAAAATATATAATATTAGAATCTGAAATAAAATT
This sequence comes from Araneus ventricosus, assembly GCA_013235015.1. Classification (NCBI taxonomy): domain Eukaryota; kingdom Metazoa; phylum Arthropoda; class Arachnida; order Araneae; family Araneidae; genus Araneus; species Araneus ventricosus. The sequence continues at coordinate 328,437 of BGPR01000525.1, forward strand.
AAGTGAGATTATTACATATATATATATAATTCTCTTACGTAGCGACAAAAAAGGGTCGAATTTCTTAATCGCCATTTGGCAACAGCTCGCAAGTTTGTTTTGTTTACAATGGCGGAAAGACCGAGAAAACGGATTTTGCTTTTTTTTTTTTGTTAAATAGTTTGAACAAAACAAATTTAAGTCTTGCAGTTTCGATTAGGCAAATGAATGAATGTCTCCTTAATATGTCCTTTTTACTTAAAAGGTTGAGGAATGGGTTATTTCATCTTTCGATTACTCACATTTTCTGAGTTTTAAAAACATAAGTGACGACCCCGAGAAAAGTGCTGTACCTTTCTTGATTAAATTGTAACTGGAGCGAGTCTGTATACATGTGGGGAGGCATTCTGAGCAATATAACATGAGTAAACTTAGGATCTTATCAATTTTAAAAAACTAAAAATACATAATCATTATGGTTTCAATTTTTAATAGCTAATGTGAGCATGTTCCAAGCCACTTTTCTCTTTAAATGGTCCTTTTTTTTAGGTAAAAGGTAGTAAAATGGGTAATCCTCTTGACAACTTAAATTTTCTGAGGTTTAAAGAATAAACAACTGCCCAGAGAGAAAAGTTAAATCTTTCTTGGCTGATTAATAACTGGAGTGAGTGTGAATACATGTGGGGAAGCTTTTCTCAGCAACATTTCATTGAAAATGGGGCATCTTTTAAATTTTGGTGGAACGAAGTAAAGGCAGCTAAAACTGAAGATATTGCCAATTGTGTATGGAAAAAGTTTTAAATGACTGATTTGTGATTGATGTAAATAATTTTGATTTTTAAACATCTTAGAATTATATATATTAGCATTCAGATTTCTTTTCAACATTTAGATATATATCTCTGAGCTACCAGAAAATTTTAATTTTAGCAATTTATGAAAAATAAATTTTAGGAGTTCATACAATTTCAGATAATTTAAATTTACTTTCAGTAATTAATGTATTTATATTTTCATATTACTAGCAGAAATGCATAACTGTACGGCGAGCGAGTGTAATGATCCCAAAAGAATAGCAACGTTATTCTTGGGGGTTGGGGAGGGGAGCGAGCAGGGGGTGTAACCCCCTAGTTACAATATGTATTTCTATACAATACTAGGGATGTAACGAATAGTGATTTGGCATTCGGCCAAATCTTTACAAACATTTAACTTTTGATTGTAAATGAAATATTTTTCAAATTTTAAATGAAAAAAATTAAGATTAAATAAAATTTACTTTTTATTATTTGTGTATATTTAAAGAAATGTTAATACAGGGTATCTGCCAAAATACTGTGTTACAAAATCATGAATTTCCATGACTTTCCCTGATTACGGCCAATAATTTTCCATGACTTAGAAATGCTTTAGTTAAAGTATATATGAATTAAACGTGTAAATGCAAACAAAAGGTATGCGTTTGGAGATAATACAGGAATTTCGGGATATAAAAAGTACTTATAAATGTTTACAAACTCGTGTATATAGAAATAAATTGTTGTATTTCCATATCTAATCTAAGCTTAATCATACGTCAGTTTTGTAAATGCAACCAAAATTTTTTGAATTCAATAACTTTAGCCAAATGATAAGAAAGTAAAATTAATAGTAAATAATGCAAGTGTGATGATTTTTCAAAAATATTTAATGTATCACAATGATTTATTTACATTTCTGTATTAATCTCAAAAATTAATGTCTCAATATAAAGTTCTTATATTTAAACTTAATTTGAATCTTCACAGTAAGGATTTTCTCTTCTCCTACAAAATTTGAATTTTTTCTTCAAATTCAGTTTCTTCCTTCTCTTTTTCCAATCGGATTTTCCTTTTCTGATTATATAACTGCTGCAATTCATTTTCTAATTTTCTCTTTTCTTGTGTCTTTGATGCTTTTTTATCTAAATATTCTTTCTTCCTCACTTAATCCGCTCTATACCCATGCTTCGCACCACGAACAGCTAACAACATTCTTTTAGTAATAGAGACATTTTCAACTGCCCCAAGAGATTTAATTCCATCGTATGATCGTCTTTGATTAATCAAACTTTGCTCTTTCAAGTTTTCAACTAGCATTGTTTTATTGACAGAGAAGCACCTTTCCATTGAAGCATTTCCATGGGGATTTCCATAATTTTACAACCTGCCACAGCTCTTCCCATTTTTTTTCTCCTTTGACAATATTCCATAGTAAAAGTTATCGAGCTCTAAATTGCACTCATAAGACAAAAAATTTTCAAACTCATCCGGATGTCTTTCTTTGACAACAGAGCAAAAGGGTACATATTGGTCTTTTCCTCTTTCTGCCACAGTCTCGGTGGTTTGGTTTGCATTATGTAGTACTTCAAGAACTATGTTAAACCGAGTTAATCCAATACTTGAATTATTCAACATAACAGAAGGATGCAAGCTGGATAAACCTCCAAGTTTATATTTGAGCGGGCTATTATCAGTAATTTTTTTAGCCAAATTCTGCAAAATTTTCTGACAGTCCAGAAAAAAAAAAAGCTTTGTCTTGTCAGCTATTTTTTAACTCTTTCAAGTATTTTTTTAGCTCCAAAGCCAATATCTATGTTCTTGGCTTCCAAGAGACTATCTTTAGAGTTGAGGTCAAGTTCCAACAATACTGAGTCCTCAACAACTTTTTCAGGCTTGACAAATTTTTTTATGATCCCTCCTAACAGCTGAGACAATCCTGCATACAAGTAGGGCACGCACACTTTTTCACTTTGAAAATTTGTCAAAAAAGTTTCACATTGTAGTGACTATGACCTAACGAAAGCAAGTTTGCATTTTATGAAAGGATCTTTAATAGACGTTTTCAAAGAGGCCTTAAGTTTGCTATCAGTATGTTTTAATTGTGATAGATATTTCGTGACTGGCACAACTATTTCAATGGCTCTTGCTATACAATAACTGTTTTATACTGCTTGTTTTGTAAAATTAAATACAACATGTATGCATTATTCACTTTTTAACCCCTTCAGTCGGAATTAAGAAATAGTGGAGTCAGAATTTTTTTTCTTCGGCGTATTGTATATTATTGCAAAGGTTAAAGCATAAATGAAATTTCAAGCCTGTAGATGAAAAATTAAAGTTACCCAATGTCCGGCATCCGGACAATACCGGATATTTCAACTTAAAAAAAAATCACATAAATTTCACTTTAAAATGGATAATAAAACATTATAGAAGCCTTTTAAATGGTAAAAGGATTAAAAACAAGAAATTGCTTGAAAAGCAAAATTCACCACCAAGCTCCATTTTGGGAAGAACGATGATTTTCTAGATTTTTTTTGGAAAAACTAAAATAAAATGATTCCTTGTCTGAAACGAAAAATTCTTGCAATGATTAATTTGATTCTCGATTTTCTTAGAAATATAAAGAAACAGCATGCAGTTTCGTCAATTATTGAATTAATAGTAGCTGTTCAAAGTTGATGTCCGGTATACCGGACACCAGGTCTGAAGAGGTTAAGGATTTTATTTTTATTTTCGACCCAAGCCAGCAGTGAAATCGCGTCACTACTGTCCAGCAACGGATTTCGAGACTACCACTTTTGGACGATTTTACACCGGAAAAGGGGTGTCAGGTAATGAGTCATATAAGCGCATTTCCGGAGTTCTTTGTTAGATCACACTCGGTAAAATGTAAACTTCACCCTTCCATTCTTCACTTGCCCCCTATTTTGACGAAAACAACTCCGCCCGGCGCATGCGCAAAAGCGCGGAGGGTTTCCGAATCCGTTGCTAAACAATACACATATGTATTAAGAGATCTCTGTTATCCGTCACAGCCCTGGTCCGGATGGTGACGGCAATTTGAAGTTTGACTGTACTTCAAAATGGGAGTTTCCCACAATGCTGTTCTTCTATTTCCAATATTTTAAAGCGATTTAGGTAAAAAATTTCCTTCTTCCAGCGATTAGTAAGCAGATATTTTATTCTTAAGCAAACGTTTGAATAAAACAAGAGTATCCCTAGATATGCCATTAGTGTTTCGATCACTGTATTTATTTGTCAGTACCTCACTGGTAATGATAACAATACAGAAAATCAAATATATTTTCAGCTCGAGACCAATTTTATGCCGGGAGTTAATAACTTGTCTCTGCAGGACACTTAAAAAAAAGGCTTGGTTATTTTTTGACTTTTATTAATAGATTGAGAATAGCGTAAAATAAATACTGGTAAATTATTTTTCTTCTCAATGAGATATCAGAGCTTAACTAGGTTGTATAACGGTCGGGATAAGGTGGTCAAGAGTCCACTGGAAAGTTCGCTCTCGAAGTAGATGCTTCCCCTCATTTACCTAATTTCTTTCCTATGTGGCTTGAAGGACTTTGTTTAAAAATACTATGTGCAATTTAAATTACAACGACGTTCTGATTTGATGTAATGCAAAAGACCTAGGGAGAAAACGAGCAAATACAGGAGCCAATGGAAATCGACAGTTTACGAAAAACAGATACTTTGTTTTTTTTTCTCTCCCTCTTTCACGGATTTCCCGAGTTGTAGGAATCTTATTCCAAATGGAGCGTCTCCCTCCCGCGAGAGGATAAGTGGATCAGCGATTTAAAGTCACAAAGTTTCATCAACTTGTTTAAATGCATTAAAATAATTTCAAGATGGCTTTATTTAAGACATTTGTTGGTCATTCATTATTACGATGAAACTTATTTATTCTGTAGTTTTTAATGTGTGTGTGTGTGTGTGGGGGAAGACAGGTTTTAACTGAGAAGGAGGGAAAAAAAAAAAAATCGAAACTTCCTAATCCAAAAATGCAGTTAAACTCCTTCAGACGCGAATGCGTTTTGTCGCAACATTTTTGGGTGGAAGTTGAACTGCGAATAATAACCAAGTGTTATGTTATATTAATCAGTATCTAGTATTATTTATGTAATATTATTAATCCGTGGAAATCTAAAATGCAATTAAATATTCAAAATTTCATGGAATCTCTTATGAATCTGTGGGCTTAAAAACTGATTTATCTGCAAGAAATGCCACAGAACTACAGTTAATTTTGAATTCCTGAAATAATGAACGAAAACTATTTTTAGTTAGTTTTCTATTTTACGAAATCGTCTTAAAGCCTTCATTTTTCAGTCTGGCACGACAAATGGTACGAAATCTGCAAAGAGGAAAATTGTGTAAAGAAGCAGAAAGGCCACCAAAACATAGTAAAGTTTTTAGAAGTTTACAGTGTTTCAGGAGCAGCTATCGGTGCTTGTTACCGTCCATTGAGTCATGAAAGCTTTCTTTCGACTCAAAAAGTGTAAACAGCTTAAGAAATGAGATTCTAAACGAGCGAAGTAGAACATGCCACTAGAATTTCTTCTTTATCTTCAAAACAAACTAAAATCTGTAGACCACCTTCGAATCGTATAACGTTATCTAGAAGCATGCAAATAAATATAACAAAGAAAATGGCATTTTTAAAATATTCCCATTTGCGAACTTTTATACCGAACATTTTGCTTGATCTTAAAATATTTTAATGTTTAATCTTTGAAACGTAAATATTTTACAATTCTTTCGATCACAACCCATTTATTTTTAAATTAAATAATTGTTTTTTCTTAAAGCCCCAAATGTATATGTAGCTTCTTCGATAAATGATATAAATATGCAAATTTAAATTAATATGAACAGGATGATACTGGAGTATCGATGCGCAACAAAATTGATAATCTAGTTCCCAAGATCAATTTAAAATTATTAAAGAAACTCTTCTTTTGTTATGCTTATGGTTGATTGGAGAGATTTGCAATCAAGTATTATCGAGATGTTGACGAAGCTGCCCTTCGCTTGAATTTATTTTCTCTGTAAATCAAGTTTCATCGCAAGTTCTCCATTTAGGCAGTGAAAAACAACATTAGGGATCCATCTAGATTGCAGAAATACCGGAATATATTTTAATAACTCGAAAAAAACTTTTCGGCAGTTTTCGACTAGTGTGGAAGCGTGAAAAGGGAATTGCCGAACTCGAATGTCGTCCTTGTCATCGGACCCTGGTTCAAAATTATGATGTCAATCTATCAATTGCCCTTTTGTAGCTTCAAAAATATACACTTATCTAGAAAATTAATCAATCGAAGTCCTTCAACGCGCAAAATCATTGCTCCAAGAAAGTCATTCAGATAACTACCTTTCTGTTCATAAGAATTTCTCGAATTTTTATAGTTTATTAGTAAAAGTCTATCAAAAGAGGGATGCCGCGGTGGTCTAGTGGTAAGGTCTCTGCAGCCGGGGCGGAGGGTTCCAGGTTCGGTAGATAAGTAATGTAAGGGGTCTCTAGCGCTTTAAAACGGACGTAGTGGCCAAACGTTCTTCCGCTGGTGTGGTGCGGAAGTTTGAAGGAGGAGGGTATGATAGCTCAGGTGTCATCCTCGTCATCTGACCGGGGTTTAAAATTACGAGATCCGTCCCAAAATACCCCCCCCCCCCTCCTGTTGCTTCAAAACGGGATGCTAATACAACTAAACTTGTAACTATCAAAATAGGGTGGGTGGGAGATAAACAGCTTGTTTAGCTATATTATATTAACGTTCCGTTTTGAAGCAATACGAGGGCTATTTTGGGACGGACCGCGTAATTTTGAATCCCGGTCAGATGACGAGGACGACACCTGAATTGGCACCCCCTCTCCTAACTTCCGCATCACACTAATGGGAGGACGATTGACCCCCCCCCCCCCCACGTATGATTTAACGTACAACAGGCCCAATACACGACGGATCTTTAGTGGAATTAGGTCCCAAGGCCGAGACCTTACCACTAGGCCGCCGCGACCCGACAGCATATTTAGACATTTGCTCGTACAATGTAAAAATCTGGAAAATTAGAATTTTTCCGATCTTTTCTGTAAAACGGTATATCTCATGGAATACCTTGCTTTTAATCATAACAATATAAAGCTGCATTGAAGTTCACTAGATTATTAGCAACCGCTCCTGCCATTGATTGGTCTATTCAAAAAATTATCAATTTACAGCTAAAATTAGATTTCAAAGGAATTATTTAAATATTAAGGTATAACTATTTGAAAAGGATGAAAAATGTGTACAGGGTTTCCCGAAAGGTCATTTAAACTTTAAGGGTAGATCAAACATACAAAAATAAGTCTTTTGTTTACAATAGAACATTGAGCGGAACTGCGAAGTATTAATGGCCTCTTTGCCAGTGAATTAACTAAAAGAAAAGGATGCATCATATAAAATATGCGACACAGATCTGATGGAATACAAATTTACAATAACCCAGTTGCGTGAACAGCAACATTCCAAATCGTACTGTCCTACCGCCACGAGGAAAACCCTATACACCAGATGTGACGATCGTTATGGAAACGGGATATTCCACTGCATTTTAGGGGTGAAGGAAAGGGCTTTATTTCATTTTGGCGCAGATAGAACCGGCGGAAGTCTCGTTTCTCTTTGTACTTCGTTCGAAAACGAATTCCTCGCCTAACCGAAGTGCGCTTAGTTTGCCAAGTGTTGCGGTTGATTCTATATCCGTATCCCTCATTTTTTTCGACTCGTCTATTTGAGGCAACCCTGCTCAGGGTTTTTCTCCTGGCAGTAGGACAATACCCAGAACGACAAATACTATAATGTTAAATAGGATGCTTATAGTCTTTGTAGTACTTAAAATAAGTGTTCAAAGTGTCGTCTGAAGCGATACACGCTTCACATGTTGTTATTCATGCAATTGGGTTGTTCTGCTGGTGTAAATATAAAAATATGTACTGTACATTTTTATCTGTTGTATCTTTTACTTAATTCATAGACAAACATCCCCCCCTATGTTCTATTGCAAATTAGATTTGTTTTTGTACGCTTAACCTACCCTTTATGTTCTTAAACGACCTTTCGGGCCGCCCTGTATACATAACTTTTTTTTAAAAAAGAAAAAATCTCATTCATATGCCGAGAAAGAATGTTTAGGTCTCTTCCATACAGTTTCTGCATTGAAAATCAATCTTCATTATTAAAGAAAATTCGATTAACAATGCCAGTAGCAAGTTGAAACGCGGAGACTGACGAAGCAGCATTATATTTTAAAGCAATCCTTAAATAAATAAATAAAAAAGAAATCACAGTCTTACTTTAAAAGAAATAGTTGTAGATTTCTTTTTGATAATAATAAATATTAAATTAAGCAGAAACAGGCATCAAATAGAATTCAAACTGGCATTTTTAAGCACATTACTATAGTCACAAAAATAACAAACAAGTAAGCACGGCGTTTTAATAACAATTAACCGACAAATTATTTCTTTTAGACGCACCCAAGAACATCTTTCTTGTCATATGTAAGTAAAAGTTTATCGGCATTAGCTTAACAACTCCCACAATTTGTATGTGCAGATGCAATTCGGAGATGGGTAACTATCACTTCTCGTCTCTGTGCTAGGGAAATCTGTCAAGTCAAAAGATTCCTAAATATCTCCAGGTTTAAAAATTATTTCCGATTTCCGTCAAGTCTATAAAAATAATAATATAAAAAAACAGCACCGATTTTAATCAAACGAAACTCCAGAGGTTACGTCTCTGATAGATCAGCAACATTAAAACAGTTGCACAGAGTAACACAATCCAACGAGAGATGACTATTCGACTCTGCAAATATTACCTCACCGTGCCTAGTACCAGATCGCATGTACATGTAACAAATTCAGAAAACCTCACGAATCACTGCCATTGAAGTTCTCAGGCTACAGAAAGAACAAATAATGACTTAAAAATGAGGCGATAAAAAAATGAAAAAAAAAAAGCTATGTACACCTTTTCTCTCTCTCTATTAGTAAGAACGCAGAAGAAAACCTTGAGTTCGGACATCAGCTCGAAGGTCAGCTGATCACAGATCGGGGGGTGTGGACACCGGCCATGATTTTTGGGCGGGAAAAAATAAGTTCGTTCTTCTATTATAATTTTTTTTCCTTCCTCCCTTCCCTCTACTCTCTTCTTGATTTATTTCCTTCTGTGTTATACTCCGAACAAATTGGAGTTTTCTATCTTTATTTATTTTTTCTTTTAATCTCCGTATTTGGCTTTATTGTTCTGTGTGTGTATGCCGCCGTTCTCAGACGTGCATCTAAAGCAAACAACGGGCTACCGTGCAAAAAAGCCGGTTGGTTCAGTGAGCTTATTGTTTCCCCACCTGTACACGCGAAGAAATTATGTTTAATTGAAAATCATTGTCTTGGTTTGTTTCAGAGGCATTAAGTCAAGGGTGGGTCTGGTAGGTTTATAAAGTTGGGTTCTTTCGGACTACTGTAAATTGGGGCGACTTAATACATATTTTTTTTAACTTAACTTTTCGTTCGTATTCTTTCATATGATTGGCCGATTGATGACTTTTTTACATGGCCGACAAGATACAGTTGGCAACATTAGAGAATTATTCAAATGTTCCAGTATTTATTTTTATGGCAGCCTAATATGTGTTTAAGAAGGTGATAATTTTTTAAAAAACTTAGCTCCGATTCATAAAAGAAATATAATTTTTAACATAGGAGAGGTTTTAGATATGCTGATGCACATCTATGTAAATATGATTATGGAAAGTTGAACACGCTATCCACGAATACGGTTCAGCGACATTGCAAATAGTCTCGAACTTGGGATAACTTTATATAATAAATAACGTGACATGTTATATATTCGCAGGTCTTAATATTATTTATTTACATGTCAAAAAAGTACTGTTATTGATTATATGCCATATATTAGTTGGTAATTTGTCAGTGACGCTTTATCGAGGGAAGGGCTTTATAAGTAAAGTTAATAAGTAGCTGCAGAATCAGTATGATACATTTGTGCAGTCAAAAATGAAGGACTAGAGATTTGTGCGTCTCCTATGAAGCGAAACGCCATTTGCCTTTCGAACTTCGATACGGAAAACTGAAATTTGACGAACACATTGTCTTTCAATGTTTTGTTGTTTGTCTCGTAATATAATTCATTATACAAGGAAGTCTGCTTAGATAGATCTATGTAATGGACATTTTTTGGAAATCTTTACTTTTCTCAAAATACGCCAGACATGATTTGAAAACAAGAAATTCACGAATTAAATATCTGAAATAGGTTGAGAAGTTACAAACGTCCAAATTTGCAAACCGTATCACGTCATCCCGTTTTACGATGTTTGAAGATTTCTTATGTGTTTGTAAATAATATTTCCTACCATTTTTAACTTCTGTACTTGATTTATTAATAAACAGAACTATTCTAAAATGGAAAAAATACAGAAAAGAAAACACAAATGAGACCTATTTCCTGGAGGATTCAATAAATTAAAACGATTGCGTTTGTGAGTCAACCACTGGTAAACATTTCGCGGAAAACAAAATTATTAATCATAGTCATGTCATAAGATCGTGTTATTTATGATCGGTTTGTTTTTCTTCACTTGTTTTCAAGTATTGATTGAAAAAGGTGCATCTAGAGGATGAATAACTCGGGAGTCAATAACAGCGGATTACAAATCAAAGCTATGGTCACAAACAATCCATGTCTAATTGATTATGATATCAAATGCATCATTTCTATAACAGTAATATATATTTTGGAGTCGGACATTTAATTTAGGACGATTTGAATTCTAATGACACTGCACAGTGAATTACCGGATTTTTGAACCAGCATAACGGAGATGTAGTTTCAAGAAGAACGAGGAAAATAATTTTAATTCGTACAAAAGAAAATTTAAACCGGATTCTATTTCTTTCTACGCTCCGTTCACCCCCCCCCTTATAAATTAAATGACAATTTTCGGGTTAACCAAATGATCAGAACTTCTTTATCTACACTGCAAGATATTTTAATATTAGCTACATTGAAATCCAGTGTGTTTCTTTCTTAAAATATAGGTTACTTCTTATCTATCTGAATTAGGCTTTTTTAAAATTTGTTTCACTTTAAGCTAAAGTAACTTCTGAATATTGTTCATATTACAGGATTGTAAAAATAGATCTAGATATTCATTAAATTAGTAGTTATTGCCATCGTTTTTATGCAGCAAAACCTGTACTAAACGGAATCTAAAGGGATTAGAAGATTTTTCCGTTTTAGACGGGATTCCATTTCATACAGGGCTCATTAGTATATGAGGATTTCGACGGGACCAAATATTTCTTCCGCTTAAGACAGGATTCCGTTTCTTACAGTGTCCATTTTAAACAGGTTTTATGTAGTTCACTTCATCAAAACCCGAGGAAAGCACAGAAATCCGTAGAAGGCGGGGCGTCAATGCACCGTTATTTCGCTCTTTCCCTAAAATCTATTGAACACAATCTTAAATATTTTACTAACCCAACAAATCCAATACATTTTCACCACTGACACAGCAATATCGTTAATTGGGATTAATTTAGTTTAGTTCCGACAATGTCCCGTTTTGAAGCTACGTGAAGGTTATTTTGGGACATATCTCGTAATTTTCAATCGAGTTCAACCGAGTAGAAAGTTACGTGGGCCAGAACATACATCTCCAAACTTCGAAGCCATGGTTGCAAGAGTGGGGATTTAACATGCTGCAGCATTGTGGATTTTCTACGGAATCGGTCTTGGACCTGCAACTCCCGGGTCACGGAGCCGAGACGGCCACTGCAGCTTGTCGTTAACTCGGGAAAAATGCTATTTGATCACTTAAACTGGAAGCCAGGCTTAACTACATGCTAGAAAAACTCTCGCGATTCACAAACAAGAAGTCCGAGTAACTACAAATTTCCAATACATGAACATGCAAACACAGTGCCACACCTGAAGACAAAAACACCTACTAATGTAGCCTTAAACACACGCAAGTAACTTCCTCTTTAATCCAGGTTATAGCGTACAGACCGCTTGCTTTCTTGCAAATTACGTGTTTCGAATACAAAAACCCTCTGCAAAATAGTTAATGACGCTACACAACTTGGTTTCCCAAGGATAAGTTAATCAGGCACACGATAAAAAAATGTGCAGTATCAATAACCCATTCCTTCTGAATAGCAGCGCTGGCAACGACACATAATGCCACGTATGAATCAAAGCATTTATTGAAAAGAAAAAGTTCTGTGACATGGATGCAACAATTTTCCATCCTAATAAACTATAGAAGGACATTAGTCGTCGAGAGTGATTCAGCTTTAGAGAAAGCAGCACGTATTGTGTAATTGTAATTTACAGGAGCTGACAATTGTCATCGAGCAACTACAAGATTCCCGGAGAGATTAACCGACAGAGACGTGACTGGATTGCACAGTGGACTTTTAATCACAGCCGAATGGACTGTCACTGCGACCCGCTCCCCACCATGCGAAGAGAGCAGCGATTTCGTCTGCGACATCGAATCTTAATGTACCCAATCGAAGTGCCTTGTCCTTGAACACTAAATTCCATTTCATTCGATGCGAGGAATGCGTATCATTATTTCATAACATTAAAATAAATTATCGTCGTCCTTAAATAGAAAACGCGTAAAAATAGGTTTTGCAAACAGCAACAAGATCCTTTTATCCATATATATGAAATATTCAGAAAGACTGCAATTTTATGTCAAAAAATTAATTTTCAGTTGTAGAGGAAGCTGAAAAAAATTTATTTGTGAAATGAAGTTCTTAAATTTGGGAGGATACCCAAGTAACTGTATACACGGAGGACTTAACAATTTGCGGCGGGAAGGTGAGGTACCTCAAATTTCGCTCATTTTTCGGGGTGGGCGGGAGGATCATTTGTCGTCCATCATTATTAACACCTTTACTATGCAGAAATGTGGCAAATTCAAAAAAGCAATTTTGTCTCCGCTTTCTCGAAAACGATATTTCTCTTCTTTTCTTTTACACATTCTAATAACCTATTCCATAAAGGACACCAGCCAACTAATGTAGCAAAAGGAAAGGTTAAACATCGATTATGAAATGCCTTAAATTTGATTACGAATCTTATACACAGCATAGTCCAGAGGTTTTTGAGGTCCCGAACATAAATAAGTAGTGGGGACCCCAGCAACTAAAGTGAATAAATTAACAAAATCTGAAAATTTGAATACAAGAAAAGAACATATCCAACATTCATTCTTATCTAAATAGTAATTGCTAACTTGTAACACATTATAATAATTTTGCTTTTTTATATTAATTTTTCTTGCTCTAATTTCACATTAAATTTAATACAGGGTGCACACAAATGAAGCGACACATTTCAAAAACTAATAAATAAATTAAAAAAAAAAACTCAATGTAGGAACTACGAATTTTTTAAAAATGAGAGAGCATCTCAAAGTTTTTTCGAGATAGGTAACATGCCCTTTCGGTGGTCTAGAGGGTCGTAAATTACTGGAAATCAAAAATTTGTTTAGAGCCATTATCCGAGAAAATATTAAAACTGGAAGAAAAATAAAAGCATGTATTTGTAGGGAATTTTACGCTCTTTAATTTATTAATTCACATGTAGTGTGAAAATGGAGTTTTCGTGATATTCAAGAAAAACTAAAAAAACCCAGAAAATACGCATCGGCCTCTGTTGATCGGTAGCCATTGCGTACGGAATTTTCTCGCTGTAACAAATTAGGTAACGCGGCGTTACGCCGTTCTATCTGAAAAAAGCTTTTTGAAATGCGCTCTTATTTTTTAAAAAAACCCGTAGTTCCAACATTTTTAGTTTTAAAAAAATAATCTTTGAAATGTGTCACTTCATTTGTGTACATCCGTATTATATAATTTAAATTTGAGTCCCCTCGTAGTTTATTTTCTTTGGAATTCCAAATGATTATATGGCTGAATAGTCTTCTTCTCAAGCCACAGCAGATTTTAAGCAGTTTTCCTTTTTTAAAAAAATTATTATTTTAAGCTTTGAAAATCTACCTTCCGATTCAGCATGGGTTATCGGAACTATCAATAAAAGTCTTAATATTATATATATGCTTACTTGGTGAGTGTTGTTTCTCAATGAATTTGGTGAATGTTGTTTCTCAATGAATAAATAGTTCTTCCTTGTTTCGAGAAAAGTTATTATATTAGAAATTACTTCCATATTAATTTGGGAATACAAAAAATAAATCTGGCTAGATTATCCTGTAACAGTTTCTGATCAACGCATAAGGTAGCTCGGTCCGGTGTCACGCTAGCGCCCGGTTAATGGACCTTAGGGATGTTACTGGTTACACCAAAAAACGTCTCGTATATTGTACATTTTGAAATGATAAATCAGTTCAAAATGGGAAAAAAAAAAGAGCCGTTTTGTAGTAATTACTTTGACGAAAATTTCTCTCTCGAAATTAAAACCTGTATTGGTTCTGTTATCTTCAAATTTCATATGAAGAAGTTAAAAACTAACCTAATCCAGCTAGATTTGGTTCTTCACCTTATGATCTGCATCAAATTTATCGACACAGACAAAAGATTTCAGTAGTTTCGATTGTTAAAGAAAAGAATATTGTTACTTTTCTTGTCCTGTAGGAAAGATCAACGAGAAACGGCCAGAGAATATGGATTCAAATCAGTTTCTAAGGCAATAAGATTAAGAGATTGTCTGTGCGAGCCCTGGAGGACAGACAGCAACATCCTGCCGCTAAACAACAATACCAAGAGCAGACAGTTATACAAGGATCAAGAGTAGATTAGTTAACAGTTATTCATAAATATTTCTGAAACAAATCAAATCTAATTACGCATGTTACGCCCGGAACCCAACAAGCATTTCACTGAACTAATCAAGCCGAGGATAAAATGAATAAAAACATCTCTTCCCCTCTCAAAACAAAATGAAGTCTCTTTCAAACGTCTATTGTCTTAACGAAATCCTGCCACCAGCAGCGGTTGTTTGCTAAGTGAAGGCCTATAAAAATTTCGGAATACCGACTTCTCACTCCTCCGAATGACTATACTCTGAGTATTCGGACAAAGCATCCTTTCATTAGTGTGGACCACTCCATGCCCTAATTAAATGACCTGATGGAAGAGTATCATTAGACAAAAGAACACCCTAATAGCAGGTTGACTCAGACGTAGACCCATCCCCCTATACGCCGTCACGCATCACTGCTATTTCCAAGGAAAGAGGTGGGGGTAATTACATTAATCTAAAATAATAATTTCTTTAAACGAAAAGAAATAAAGAATATTGTTGATAAAGATGGATAATATCTTATTAGATCAATCTCATGGCGAGAGAGCATGGCAATAGTATTACCAAAGAAAAAAATGGTCAATAAAATGTTCGGAGGCAAGACGAATGTTTTTCACAGTTTAATCCAATTCATAATGATCATGTGAATGTTCTTTCAAAGCCCTTTTTCTTATTGATAGACATGAAAAATAAAGTTGACGTGACTAGGTATTAGTTAAAACTATACTTAAAAGCTGACTAAAGACCGAAGGCCCCCTTCATACTTTCCAAATTAACATTAAATTGTTAGTACCATCAACCGGATAGTTTGATAGGTATGCCTTGAATAATCCGCTTGAGGATTCAAATAGGCTTAGTAGAACTTTGTGTATGCTCATAAATTGCAATTTCAAGCAATTGACATAACTGATGAACAAAGTAAGTTAGAAAAATGAACGACAATAGGTACAGTCGTCAACGAAATGAATGGGACACCTCTGTAATTCTGGTATATATTATTGCATCTTCACAAAATTAGTGCCGATGTTAGTGGCTCAAGAGGACAGGTTTATTCACATAAAAAAAAAACCCTGATTAACCGAGTTAATTAACAGCTATCTCGGAATTTTCCCCATTACGCCTATCAATTTTTTTCGCAGAATCTACTTCCCATCATGAAATTAGCCACCCCATAAATTTTTAAACAGTTGTGATGATAATTTCGAGAGTTATAGGGTTTTGAAAAACGGCGTTTCCCATGTTGCTTTAGGAACTTTCGACGATATGTCGGAAAGTATATATTTCTCAAAACTTTTTTCACTCATTAAAAGAACACTAATTTTTTACATTAAGTCATGAAAAAAATTCATTAATAAAAAATTAAATACTTTAATTTTTTAAAATATGACTCTGAAAATAAAAGTGAATTGCAACATAGTGAAATTTTTACATGACAGCAAAGCTGAGACGTTATCATGCCGGTATTCAAAAAATTGCAAATTCCCACCGTTGACATGCAACGCCCACTTTTTGAGGAACTGTATATTATATTTATTTGCATTTATAGGTCTACTTTTCATGAAGATCGTGTTTCATGAAAAGTAGACCGATAAATGTTTTCTTATTAATGAATTTTTTCATGAATTAAAGTAAAAAATTAGTGCCCTTTTAGTGAGTGAAAAAAGTTTTGAGAAATATATAAAGCTTTCCGAGATGTCGTCAAAAGTTCCTAAAATTCATTTAACATGGGAAACGCCATTCTTCAAAACCCTATAACTCTCGAAATTATCATCACAACTGTATAAAAATTTATGGGGAGGCTAATTTCATGACGGGGAGTAGATTCAGCGAAAAAAATTGATAGGCGTAATGGGGAAAATTCTCAGATAATGTTTTTTTTTATTTGAATAAACCTGTCCTCTTGAGCCATTAACATCGACACTAGTTTTGTGAAGATGCGATAATAATACCAGAATTACAGAGATCTCCCATTCATTTCGTTGACGACTGTACACAATGATAAGTCGAACCAAAGATTTACGAGATAAGAACTGGTGAATTAACGTTTAGTTTTGAAATTAAAAACAGCTGCATTGTACTCCTAATTTTCCACCATAGTCCGTTAGTCAAGCTGGCTCCTCACTTTCCGAATATGAGAGTTACAGCTATGAGATAATCAAATTGAGAAAAGTCTGATTACTTGGTAATTATTGTCAAAAAACAAAGCCAGTCGCAAGAATATTCATCTTTTAAAACGTTTTCTTGTGGCCCAGAATCCTTCGTCCGAATCAGCCCTGAGAAGATAATACAGATGATATAACAATCATTTTATAATAAAGGTTAGTTTAGTTAGATTAACTTCCCGTTTTGAAGCTACACGAGGACTATTTTGGGACGGACCTCGCAATTTTGAATCTGGTTAGATGATGATAGCCACGCAGAATCAGGATTTCTATACGAATCCAAGAGTTTGTTATTCTCGTGCCTTTAGAATCTTAGTATAAATAGGAAAGTACTTTCGTATTAACCGCATGCCATTGAATATCAACCAAGTTTTACGAAATACGAAAAGCCAATCGTATAATCGCCAATGTTATATATTATCAATAATATATTAGGCAATTTTTTTTACTCGGCAAACGAAACTTGGTTGATATTCGCTAATGGCATGCGGTTGATACGAAAGTACTAAAAATAAAACCTAAAATGATATAAAATAAAGAAGCACACGTGTGACGAATATATACACGTAAACGACGAATGCGAAAAAAAAATTTAAGAGCAAATCTCCAAAATTTATAAATATGCAAAAGTTGCAACTACAAGAATCGATGCTTTGCTATTTACCTTTTAACCCTGTCACTGCGTTATGATAAAGGATGGATGCTATAATCAAATGGCCAAACTAGCTGGGTGTTTCTAACCATATCTATCGTAAGTTGTAAGGTACTTGTCTATTCGATAGTTATATTAAAACTTTAATACCACCTTGTTCCAATTATTTAACTACAGCTGTTCAATATTAAAGTAATTATTTTATCTAGATTTAATATCAGAGTTGAGATGGAAGGAATATACCATTTAATTATATGCATGCTTAGAGCATTTCAGAACAGTTACGAAATAATAGGTCGAATATTCAATCAAAAATTTAAAAGCTGGAGAAAGGATCGACATACTTGAGAGAAGGCAAATTGCAAGACACTTACATTTACCAAACACATTGGTCTTTTTTAATATTAATAATCTTAGGATTCAGCTTGCACAAACTGGAGTACGGTTTTCTAAACCCTATCTGTATAATTTCTATAGAGTGGATGTTACAACATAGGTACAAAAACCAACGAAATGTGGTATTTTTGAAAAGAAAGAGAACTGAATGTAGACAAATCCACACCAGCATTACTAGCGTTTGTTCTTAAGGAAATATTCCCAATCTACACGAACATACAAGACTTTCCGAAATGGGGAGGTTTTTTATGGCCTCCGTGCAATTCCCACATAATTATTTTCACGCACTTATTAAGCTCCCCGAATTACATCCTGTAACATTCTGAGAAACCCGATGACTGGCTAAATTATTCAATCGCCAATATGCATCCTTGAACACTGTACCATGTAATTGAGGGTGGCACATCTGCCACGTTCACTAATTGACTACCTTCGTTCTAGCGAGGGGGAGAATCGTAGCACTTAGCTCCCCCTTCTCCTCACGGGAAAAGGAGGGGCCAACAAATGACAGATGCAGTCACGTGACATTAATATGCCCCGGAAACCACAGCCGTAATTTTAAACGGAAAAGACAGAACATCAGCGGTATGTACAGGCAAAATTCTTGGTCAAGGTTGATGCCAACTCCCTGCCGGACCTGCAGGTCACTTGATTAACCCAGCGCAACGAAGTACGACTAAAGTGAATTTTCCAGGATCGCCGCAACCTTAAAATTAGTGTTAGGTTATAAAAGTTAGTCAACCTCATTTACGATTCTAGATATTTATATGGAACTAGAAATATCATACATTGGTTACATATAAGATGAAATATTTTGTAGCAATTTCGGACTTAAAACTCGATATCGAATCAATTCATGAGAAGAATACGTTCTTTCCTTTTGTAATTTTAGCTTTAGTCCCACTTTGAAGCAACACAAGGCTTTTCGAGACGGACCTTGTAATACTGAACCGCGGTCAGGTGAAGAGGACGACACCTACACTGGCACCCCTCTCTCCAAGCTTAAGCACCACACCAACGGGAGGACACTTGACCCACTACGTATGATTTAACGTGCAACAGGCCCAACATACGGCGGATCTTCAGTGGAATCGGCTTTCGAGCCTGGGCCCCTTCGGCCCCGAAGCCGAGACTTTACCACTAGGCCACTGCTTCCCCTGTCTGTTTGTATACTTCATATATGAGAAATTAGTTTCCACGAAAACATGTTTGAAACTTGCACTCTTTCATTCTGAAAAATAAATAAAGATAAAATAAAATCCAATATCTGTACCTTGAGTAATTTTATTAATATAAAATGATCTCTAGTACATAAAGCAAGTACTTAAATTAAAATTTTTTCGTCGCAACTTTTTTGAACATGCTGGTCACTTCAATAAAAACTGCTAAGAAAAGTAAGCAGAGCTGAAGAAATCGCTGCTACTTATTCTCGAGCTTCTCCTACAACTAGCTTTCAACTGCTCTCCTTTATGAGCAAAAATAAGAGACTTAGGCTTTAACCAAAACTTAAATAAAAACTATCTGTGGTAGGTGAAAGTGTCTTTCATTATGCGAAAAACAACAAAGAAAAAAAAAATTATCGTAAAAAAATACAAGTAAAGAACCGCTTATACGTTTCTCGATTATACGTCTTTTCATTTATACGCCGTTTTAAGTCAGTACCTTAAAAGACGTATAAACGATGCTTTACCGTATAGGTATTCTAAAGGACCAAGAATATGTATGAATGCAACGACGATAAGTCAGAACCTTCAAAATATGAGGAGGACACTCCGAGGATTTTTAGGTTTCGTATCTCGATTTTATCATAGTGTATGCACGTCCAAGAAGAATCGGATCTTCGGTCAGGCATCCTTGCATAAGGTGTCGTGTGAACAAGTCGCTCACAAAATTATATAGTGTATTTGAGACTTTTTTTGATTGTCCAGTTTTCGGCTGCAGTGGCCGATCCGATTGTCGTAGGAACATTAAATCATACGGACAAAAATGCAACATTCTCCGAAGTTTTTGAATTGCTTTTTGATCAATGGATGAATCGAGTATTTATGTTTTAATACATATTAATTTACATTAATGTATGTGATACATTTAACACAAGTTTAAAGCATTTTAAACACGTTCTTTATCTGTTATTTTATGTATGGGATCGATATTCTTATTATGAGCATTTAACAATTTTATGTAGTTTTCAGAATGCTTACGTTTATAATTTTTTTCTATAAAAACTTCTCTATTTTACCAGATATTTATATTCTTTCCCTTTCAAATATTTGTAACGGCTTATTCAATGCATCCACTAGTTCTCATTTTTACAACCGCTTTTGGCATTCACCATGGCAACAGCATTTAAGGACACGTAGAATAGTCGAAAGGTACTTCTCGCATTTGCCAACTGACTTACTCATCTATAAAACAGACTTTTCTTTAATAATCGTCACTGAAATCTTCCCAAAACCAATAAGGTTTCGTCAAGAGACTGACTGATTCACCCCCAGCAACTAATCCTTCCTCGGAGAGTGGCTCTCGCGGTGTGCGAGGCTTTCCATCAGTGGGCAATCGCTGCAAAAAATTCCAGGCCGCACCGGAGCGTGTGAAGTAACCCTGAATTTCGTGTTCAAGGTTGGCCGTCATTAGAGAGAAAAGCCCAACGCCCCGCTTCAAGGGCGACTTCTCCTCATAACGGAGATCGCTTGGCCGCACAGGAAAATAAGACAACCGCTCGTCCGGCGAGTCTTGTACACATTTTGGGCACAACAGGCTCTTTTAATTCAGATCAGAGGCCGTGAAGTCTTCCATGGTCTGCAATCATCAATATTGAAAAGCACAAATGAACGATTTTAATTTAAAATGAAATTTTATCACATAACTCTACTGGATTGATTTCTTTTATCAATATTGAACATACGATTGGCACAGTTTTTGTTCCTTCGTATTTTGGAGGTCTGAGAAAGTTTTTATATAATGTTCCAAGAAGATGAACGACTGAAAAGAATAAACCAGTATATATATATATTTACTCTCGAATGAAAACGAGGAGTCAGGGTGACTCCACCCCGTCCACTCTAACTGAGAACCGATTGTTACAAGGAGAGGAAGAAACACACTCCTCTTGCCATCTACAGACCTTGAGATAACTCGGGACTAGGCCCCGGTTGTCTAGATATACAGTAGACTCTACTTAATGCGATCGCGGTTAATGTTATCATTCGCTTTATATTATGAAAAACCTCTAGTCCCGAACCAACGTATTCAAATGTACACAAAATTAATCGTTTAGTGTGATCACTACATCGTTTAATGTTATCAGTTTTGAAGGAGAGAATTGGCCGATCCCTCATTTTCAAACAGCGTTAACGATTGACGTTCGTAAAATTTCTCGCTCCACTTGTAAGGAAACATCTGGGGGCCACTTTCCCCCTCACATCCCAAGAATTTCGGGGTTTATCTTTCATGACCTCTCTTTGACGGTCGTCCATTTAGCAGGCAGGGAGGTGACCGTCGGTAATTGACATTGAACCTCCTGAAAGTATGCAAAAGGAAGAATAGGAAGAGTGGATGTCCGTTGACGAGGACATTCCAGTAGTTCCACACGAACAGACTTGGAAATTTACCAAGCTGTTTGTGAACAAGACCTAGCAATAAAAGTTGATGATTCCGACGGGGACGAATGTGTTGAAGAAAACCCTCCAACGAACGCCGAAATGAGGCAAGCTCTTGATATTTTCAAACGCGGCGTGCAGCGTCGTTCAAAACGTTTTTAAAAAACAACACGAGTACGAAAAATATATAAAAGAACTTTTAAGGAATAATTGTCGTCAAGCAACAATTAATGAATTTTTTAATTGTTATTTTTGAAATTATAGGTAGCCCTGAGGCAAGTTTTTTTTTTCTTTTCACTTGATGTGATAAAAATATATTCAATAGCAATAATATATATAACAATTCGGTTATTGTTATCAATAGGTTAATGTTATCAAAATTCTTAGGTCCCGAAGTCATGAGATTAAGCGGAGTCTACTGTATTTCTATTTCTGAGAGTACTTTTTCAAACCTTACGAGTCAAACTGACTCTACGTATGAATCATAGAAAAAGTTCCAGCACTGCAAGGGCGGTCAGCAGACTTTTAAAAGGTAAAATGAGGTGTAACAGGAATTCACGCTTGACAACTAGCTCATCTTCAGCTTACAAATGATGGATCTATACTTATAAAAAGGCAATATTTGTGTGCGTGCGTACGAGGTCCAGATGAATCTATCGCACTTACAGCCTTGAAATTTGGGACACAGGTAGACTTAATGGCGACTCAATGCACCTCGAAGCCGGAATTTTAAAATTTAATCTAGAAAATTTTTTATTTCATATTTTGTGTTGTATTGGGTGATTTTTCGCACAATTTCTCAATAGCATGGCTTCAGATAAGTGTACGAAAAAAATAGATACACCATTGGAAAGAGCAAACGATTTCTGATCTAATAAAGTTAATTTTGAATTTCTAACGTAATTTACCGAATTTTGGAACTTCAATTTCTTCCATCCGCCGTTCTAATTTTGTTATCAATTTGAAATTTGTTGAAGTAATAGATATAACGTTTCTCCGTGATTTAAAACAAGAATGGTTAAAATTGAACAGTTGGTTTAATTTTAATGTTTTTCTGAAGTATTAAAAAAAATTTTCGTTTCAAAATTACCTTCACGATTCTTGGTAATCAAGGTCGCGCGACGTATTTTGCTTCACGTCGAGAGATCATTCTTTTAATTTGTTTGTTTTTATACTATTTGATAGTCGAACATATGGCTGATATCTTTAGTTAGAGAAGACTAGAAAAAATAAAATGTGACCTCAAGGAGCTATTTACATAATGTTGCTTCAAAGTTTATGGTACTCTGTACTCTTTTCTACAGTTCAAATGTCATTATCGCGAAGAAAAATAAGCGGGAAAATCAATAATTTGCATCTTGTGCTTTGATTTTGTTTTCAAAACTTTTTCGTGCCATTGTCGGCGATTTTTTTTCCCCCATTTTGTTGAAGTCCTGATTCCACGGGCAAAGCCGTGTGCGTTCTGCTAGTTATTTATAAATGTAATTTACTTTAAAAAAAATTGTAATAATTTGAAATAAATTCATAGCAAATGCACTAGATTTCATAAATTGAGAGGAGACGCAACTACGCCCTAACACAAAAATAGCAGCAACTCCAAAAGCTACATGTAGACTTAAACACAGACAAATTTACAACACAAAGTAAGGAAACATAAAAACAAATTATCAGACAATGTTTTTTTTATCTGAAAAATTAGCAATGCATGAAATTGACAAACTGGAAAAGTCAATTTAGAATACGAAAACCGTCTTCAATTTGGATTGTGGTCATTCAGAGCAATATAGTCAACAAGCAAAAAATCGACGGGAGGCTGTCTCTGCGAAACGGCCGCTGGGATGAGGGGCGTAGACTTATTTACCTTACTCAACTGTGACAGCTCTATGTGACTCTTCTTCTTGATTACGGGACACCTCGCCCCTGGTCCCGAGCTCTATGTGACTCTATGCAAAATTCTTCGTGGTTTTCACCAACTTTGCAACTCGACTGTGACAAAACCGTAATTCCAAATTCTAAAATTATTTTTGCAATCTTCAATCCACACCATTCTCTGTTAAATTAAACTAAAACCAACTCTCTATGTTATTTGGTTGCGGAGCTATAAGCGTTTAACTATAGCGCGAAAAACGTCGTAATTTTTTCTTTTCCTGACACACCATCAGATCACTACGGAGAGACGTAAATCTAGGCCAAAAAAACTGTGCGATGCTTTCGATTGTAGTGTCGGAAGAATTCAGCAGAAAGCAAGGGGATCAACTAGGATAAAGTTGCTCTAAAAGTAACAAGATGCTGGTAGCAACAATATATCCCCCCCAAGAGCATTCCAAATATACTCGACGGACTTCATAAGATCATAATTATCGTGCCTTTTTGCTTTCTCGTATATAGAGAAAACAGTTTTCTTCAAACAATATGAGAATTTGAATCTCCACGTTTTAGACGTCAATGTGTCCGAAAAACACATCTGCGTGTATGCGAATGAAACTCCAGGACGCAATGAGCTAGACTGGATGAACTACGGACTGCAGTCTATACATGAAAATGCAAAATAATTGTACTGTATGGAAAAATAAAAATAAAATCTCTATACATTCGCAATTTTATTTAGGCGCTGTAGTCTTTTTAGTTTGAAAAAAATTGCAGGAAGGTATTTTTCCGAGAAGGGATGAAAAATTAACAGAAATGTAGTAAGTGTGTGTGTGTGGGGGAGGGTGCGAGGTTCACCTCGGTACGTCCCTGGAATTAATTTAGTTTCAAACTTTTGTACGTTTTTCGTAAAACTTGGTGAGGAATAAGAAGCAGCTCCTGCTTTTTACCCCCCCCCCCCCAGCAGTTGTCTCGGCATCACAACTATTTGTTAAATACAAGATTTTTTTTGAAACAGACATAGGTACGAACCGCCTATCTTCCGCATAAATCAGGTTACGTAATGATAATAGACATGTACGAATCCTGTAGAAACCTCAAGAGATTCTACAGCACAGGATATGAAAAACTCGCCAGGTGGAGATTCGATCAAACAAGTTACTACGCATGTTCTTCAGAGATAAATGAAACGTGCCATCTTTCATTATCTTAAGTATGTGAAGTGCACGCTTAAACTAGGAATTTAATATCCAATATCAAATGCCATTTTATCTCAATGAGATATTTAAAAGTAAATTCAAAATCCATAAAACAGAGATGAAAAGCGAGTAATAATCGGGGGTGTAGTGAAGTCGGAACGCAGTGTTCTACCACTGTTTTTTTTTTTTTTTTTTTTTTTTTTTACAAAAAATAAACGAGAAAAATTGTAGAAACGTATTTAAGAACACTGCGATTTCCTCTACCGACATTAGAAGGTCCGACACTGCTTAATTTGCGACTACACCACTGGTAATTATTGATTTTTTCCTCTTTCACCTACGACCCAAGTGTATCTTTTTGACACAGAAGTTGAATGGAAATGGTCAGTGGTTTAAAAAATTAATTTCAAAGAAAGAAAAAAATTATTGTAAAATTACCATCAACGAACATCTTGATGTTTAGGATAGCATCTGTCGCCATAAGCAATTAAAAATTTATTTTGATCCAACTCGTCAACTTCCAACGTGAATGAATATAAAAACAACAGCAAATATCTACTAGTATATTGAAAATAATTAGTCCAGAATTTTCACGTTCCTAATGTTTAAATAAGCAGTTTTTTTAAAAAAATATACCATACAGTTTTACAATTTGGGCACATTAACAAGACTAAAATTAATTAACAAGACGAAGATTAATTCTAAGGGAAAAAAAAAAGATTAGTAATAAATAATTAAAAAAGAGGGGAAAATAATTCTCTCGAGAAGTCGGCAACGAACTCGTTGAATTTAAGTATGACGAATGCTTGCTGAGAGGAAATGAATTAAATATCCGTTTTTCAATTCAGAAGGTTTTCTCACGCAGAACACGAAAACCCACGTGGGCGAAGCTCCAATGTCAACCACCTTATCAAATCAGTCGACCTCTCTTATCACACCCGTGGGGATGCAAGCGAGTGGGCATGATCAGAACGCAGAGCTAAAAACCTGGAGACACTATTTAAACGCTTTATTTAATAAAATTTTTAACATACCGATATAATAGAATCTTTCAACAACTTTTGCAATAGGACATTTCTCGTAAAATTTACCTTACAACTGTCTCGAATCTTTTGCGCAGTGCTATGACGTCGGGTCCTATTTTTTCCCAGTAAGATGCGCAATGGATTACAAAATTAAACTGGCGCGGCTCATTTGACATGTATCATGTGATTACGAATCGATTTTATTACAGAATTTTTTTATAAAATGTTAAAACTTCATAAATCACGAAAGTCATACTTAAAATGATCTGAAAGCAAAATTTCGCGGTTTGCCAAGCGATTTTTAAGGCAGAATGGCACTTATGACTGTTATGAAACTGAACTGTTGAACTGAAATGACTTATTTTCAGATATATGTTAGTAATCTCTACTAATAATAAAAGAAAATGTGTGTGTCTGTCTTTCCGTGTGTCGGTCCTCTGCAGGGCACACCGCTCCAGCTACAGCTACGAAATTTGGTACAAACATACTTTAGAGGGTGGGAATGTGCACCTCGGAGCCCTTTTTTCCCTTCAAAATTTTAATTAATTAAAAATTAAGCGAAATTTCGGCGTTTTTCTTTAATAACTTCCGAAAATATTACAGCACAAAAATAATTTTTACACCATCTGAAAGTGCAAAAAATTACCTTCCCAATGATATCAATTAAGTTGCCGTACAATGTTTCCTCGAATTTTAATAAATTAAAAAAATATTTTTTGGCATAATTTAAAATAATACTTTTCAATGTCGTAAAGCAACTCAAACCGTTTTCATTGTGCAATTAAATATTTATTTAAACATCTCTCTTTCACTGTTGTAATCTGAGATAATATCCTAATGCATTTTGCTTTCATATTTTATTTCATCAAAATTTTTGTGAAATCTGTAAACCATGCTCTCCGAGATATTGTTTGCTTACATTTAGAAATGTATCTTTTAAGCTGAAAGGTTATGGTTGCTGTTTTTATTCTTTTCTCAGCATGTTTTAATCCAGCAAATGTGCTGCGTCATTTTAATGTTGAAATCAAATGCATATTTTGCATGAGGAATAAAAGTGAAGATACTGCCGACAACATGGAATTAGAGATTACATGACATGGTCAGTTATTTGACTCTATTAGGAATATGTATGCAGACAATGAACAGAAGAGGACCAAGGTCATTAATACAACTTGAGTTAGATACCTACCACAATATGAAGTTAAAATTACAATGTTAAGATAACCATGAATATAAAATGATGCAAGATTCAATTGAAATCATATTCCCGGCTATTTATTCATAAATTGTGGAAATGATAATGAAGATGAATTTTCCAGATACTATTTCACTAAAACAAGTATACGTATATTTTGTAAATATATCGTGACAATTCCTAATCGTTTAGGTGCCTTTTAAAAATACACGCAAATTGATTATAATAAATTTTAAAAGAGGATCTAAGACAATTCGAAGCCGAAGGGATGACAGTAAGAATTCAATTTATTCAAATGTTCGAATTAAAAAGCTAGAACAGAAAGCTAGAAAATGAGTTTAGCAACAGAAAACGACATTTTTTAAGCTAAGGATCTAATTGGTAGTAAAGATTTATTTTCAATATTTAACAGTTTTAATAAATAATGCATAATTAATAAAAAAAACAGCAATTTTATAAAAGAAATAATTAGAACTTCAAAATAAACAGTCACTCGCTTGATTTCACGTAAAATAAAACAAACACGATGGACACAAAGTACGGACGCATTTAACTACCGAAAAAAAAAAAAAAAAAAATTCTACATTTGACTTCGAATTAGCCAAAATAAATTCCGATTAAAGAAGTTATTTTAATATTATGTCAAAAGGAAAGTTAAAGGACCAGGTAAAAAATTCGAATTACCGACGAATTCAAACTAACCAAGTTCGGCTTAGTATCGTAAATCATACCATAAATGATGCCAAATGGACAAAATGAGTTTAAACAGCGTTTCATCTTTCGCAAACTGAAAACAACTTTTACTTTTGGAAATTAGAAGACTAAAATGCTAATAATTGAAAAATGTAAATCTAATTCACAAAATTGCTAAAATGTGTAAGCTGCTTATCAAAAATAAAAACAGTTATCAATTTTTTTTTTTTGATATCAATAATATTTAAATGTCGGTTACCGAAATTTTAATTGCTAATCCGAAAATTTTGAGGCTGGGACTTTTAATCTGCCATTTAGACGGCCGAGTTCTGTCTAACAATCCCCACCTCTCGAAACTTAAAAGCTAACAAGCCCCTCTTGTGAAAATCCAGAAACAGCTGAGTACCATTTCTTCACTTCGTTATTCATGCAATTTAAATTAACTCTAAACGGGACCTCCCCCATGTGAAAACCGAAGTTCGTGACTCCGATGTCCTTCGGAAGCTCTTGATCTCTCTGTGGGACAAAAGGGTTGGCGAATGATTTCACTCAGGGCCAAGGCCAAGGCCTTCGCAAAACGAAGAAGGTAGGTAAACCCTTCTGAAGTGTGCTATGCCTTTATGATTGAACTGCTTCCACGTGGCGCTTAACATCGTGTGTGTTTTCGGGTGTAATGCATTCCGAGAGGCTCGCCCACCTTGGAGTGACGAAATGAAGCAAGACAAATACGCAATCGGTCGACCGCGACTGATCAAACGATCTTACTTTTTTGAAAATTAACCCCGCTTTTTCTTTTATATGCGTATTCAAACATAATAAACAAAGTGAAAAAATGGCCACATGTTAAGTACTTCGGATGAAAATATTTTAAGAAGATCCCAATCTTAACCATTCCAGGGGTACTTATAAATTTTAAAAAATTATTTTTCCGAAATTTGTTGAAGAATGTGACCTCCGAGATTCATAAATACGAAATACATTGAAAAAAAATTCCCCCCCCCCATCCCTAGGAGAGTATTGGGGGGGGGTAATGGGAACCATTGCCTTTGTGTTAATTTTACTGCAAAATAACACATGCATTGATCAGTACTAATTGCTATATTGTTTAAAAATAGTTGCTGGATAAATAATATAAATGGAAATTTTATCAAAATAAAATTATATATAATTACATATACTATTCATTATGATATTCAGAATATTCTATAATTAAACAAAATATCATATGAAAACAGCACAAACATTATTTATATACTAATGTATTCTTGAGTTCAATTGGAAATTTTATGAAATACTTTTATCTATTTATTAGATACGATGCATTCCTCATCCGACGAAAGCTCTTCAAAATAGAGCAAAGCTGCATTTAGATATCTGAAAGGCATTCAAAGTACATTACCAGTCATTTGGCAAAATAAATCTTTCTAATTGTAAACCAAGCTTGAAATAATAATAATAATAAAAAAATTATTTTAGTAGGACAAAAATTCCCTTTAAGCTAAAAATTGCTACTAACAGAGAAGAATTAAATACACCTATCTTTAAAGAAAGATGCTAAAAGAATGAGAGTCCCCTGCTCTATATGTCCACACTTATCGTGGTCCTATAGCTAATTTCTAAACCGTTAGAGATCGACATTATAGTTCCAATTAGAAAACTGCTTTAAATGACGGGAAGAATTATAATATATATTTCTTGAGTGAATAAATATCTTCGTGTAAAAGTTACGAAATCTAACTTTTTTTATACGGTCCTATCAATCATATTTAATAAAATGTTCTTGATAGTAACATTTTAAATAAAAAAAAGTCCTACTCTTTTGCGACTAAAACTGACCGAGTTATGGAGCTTTGAATATCACTTTACATCATTTCAATAGCCGTCTTGCAGACGATTTACCAATCAATGCGCAGCACTTGCTCCACGAGGCCGCTGATTGGTTAAAAATCATGAAATCAAAGCTCCATAACTAGCTCAGTTTTACTCGCTGAAGAGTGGGACTTTTTTAATTTAAAATGTTAGTGTCAAGAATATTTTACTAAATATGATAGGACCGGGGGACCGTATAAAAAGTTAGAATTCGTAATTTTTTCAGAAATATATTTAGTGACTCAAAAAACATAAAATATAATACTTCCCTTTACTTAAAGCATTTTTCCCAATTGAAACTAATGGTTTAGAAATTAGCTATTGGACCACGATAAGTATATCCATCTGTCCATATGGAAAACACGTATTCGTGATCTATTGATAAAAAGAACACAAGTATTTATGATAACACTCTTGCGAAATTGTTTTATCGAATTCATACGATGGACTGTTGACTATCTATCTATCTATACAGGGGTGAGTGGTAAATGGTTGCGCTACACATTGATCACACAGGTGCCTTGCTGTAAAGCGGCTTTCTTTGATGGAAGAATGTTTCTTGATACCTTTGATGAGACAGCGAAGCATGATGGTGATGGTATGGATGAACATCGATTATTCCAAGTTCCTTTTTAACCTGCTGTCCAAATTGGACGTTATATAGCGATAATCACCGAAAAAGATAAAGGAATAACTAAACTGATGATGTTAGCAGTTGTATAAGAGACATATCGTACCGCACCTTCGAAATAAGGAAAGTGCCAACATGTGGGCTCTAAGGAGCGTGGTGGTCTAGGGCGAAACGAACTGAAGAACATGGAAAAAGTTTGAGAATTCCTTTTTTTTCTTTTCTGAATTTGCGAAGAAATGGGTACGTAGATAAAAATTCAATACGTCTTTGATAGGGTAACTAGTCCTATTTTTGAGAAAATGATCGGGAAAAAAAATCAATTTTTTCCCGTTGTGAAGATAAAGTTTATTCGTGTATATATAACTTCATGAGAAAAGACGACTAAAACTCCTGTTGAAATTAATTGTCTTTAGTTGCGTCAGATATCAGAAAGTGTATTTTTATGAAATGGGCCACAAAAACTTGCCTAGGGAAAAAAAAAAACAAAAAAAAAACCTGGTAAACCACCACCCCTGAAAGGGTTAAAGTAATATGAAGATAATTTCTAACACTGAACTTGACGCTGTATTGAGACTCTATTCTTCTATTAGTTATGGCAGGGATTCTTAAACTGTGGTCTAGTGGTGGATCTTTTGATATGGGTCCTAATTGAGCTCGGCTCATATATATTTTTTAAAGATCCATTTTTTTTTCGTGTGACCATTATAATTCGTTTAGTCTTAAATGATAAGAGGATAGAAATATATTTTTTTCAACTATCTTCATTCAACTTCCCATTCAATGAGTTATTAGGGCTGATTTATAAATCAAACCTTTTATTTGTACTGAAGAACTTTTCATTGTGTATTTAACTTTAAAAATTTATACAGAAACCGTTTGGGAAAAGTAGAACCGGGACTAAAACTATGAGTTTTAAATCTTAATCCTAACGGTTCATAATTTCTAAGCGAAATCCAAGATCATCCTTCTTATTAAAAATTTTAATTCATCAATATAATTTCCACTTGTTTAAAATCCATATTTTATTAGCTATTTTATGGTGTACTCGAAATACTTATTCCAATCAGGTATATATATATATATATATATTAATTATTTCCTTCTTGAACATAATATATACATGATTTCATATAGGAACCACTTATATAGACTTTTTTTTTTTATCTACATGGCATTCAGTAATCTGAGAAAGCGGTGTCAATCATAAGAAAGACATCAAGAACCAATGATTAATTTAGTTTAGTTTAGTTGTAATTGGTTCATCCGATTGGTATGTTTGTCCTTGTGTTTCTTTTCTAACCCCGCATATCTGTGTTCGCTTGTACATAAATTATTTTTCCTTTTCAGTCCAAGGAAGAAGCATAGTCAGATGATGAGGACAACACCTGACCAGCACCATCTTTTACAAACTTCCGCGCCTAGCTTAGAGGGATTTAACGTGCACCAGGAGTAGCAAGATACGACGGATCTTTTGGTGCAATCGGGTTTTGAACCTGAGCCCTTACCACTGGGCTGTCGCGACTCCTCAAGAACCAATGAACTATGCCAATAGTTCATAAATTCCATGCGTATATAGGAAGTATTAATAAAATCGACAGCAATCAACACTAAAAAGTGTACAAGTAGTACACGTAATTACTTTTTTTCAACAGAGGCCAGTACCTTATTATAACAACGATTCGATTTTAAGCAGAACATGAACAATATTCACGGAAAAGTAACAACAGTCGATAGGACCGAGTTATGTGCGTCATGATATTAGGAGGGTTTAGATATCAATACTCGTTATAGAGTAAAGCTGCGGCAGAATGAATTTGCATTTTGGAACAACCGACATTCCGAAAAAATGACGCATGTTTGCGAAGTCTTTTGCCCACAATCGCAAAGCAGATAATGCTGAAACACGAGCACATAATTCTTCCTCTATCTCACCATAGGTCATAATTCATCTTACGGAAATGGTCCCTAATGGATTACTGTCGTTGTCGCAGCAGTTCTGACTAATGGCTCAATATTCGGTATCTATTTAATGGTGAGGGGCGGGGAGCGCAATCAATATGTACCTCAGAGTAGCAAGAGCCTTTATAAGATACAAACAAAAAGCACTTTAAAAAACAAGCAAAAATCTAGCTGGGGACAAAATTTGCTTTCTACTGTTTATCTTGACAAGAAATATCTTCAAAAATTGAATTTAATTTGGTGAAACATCTCATTAACTGCTATTTTTTTTTGAATTATAAAACGAGGCATGCTTCATTTTGTAATAAACGGAAATAATACTTAAATGAGAATTTTAAAAATACAATAAAACCGTACTCACGTTGATTTTATAAACGTGGAACATAGTGTCTGGCTGCTGCACGTCCAAAATATTAGACACCTGAAATAGAAATTATTATATATTAGTTAAATTATCAACTTTTTTTTCAAGCTAATAAATAATTGATAGCATTGATTTATAAATGCGAAGGAAGAAGACTATTGAAGTATAGTTTAATCCAATTTATATATATAAAACAAGTTCGTCACATTAATTAAAAATTATCTAACGAAAGTTGAGTTTCTCAGTTATTTATTTTAATTTCTAATAATTTATATTTTTACAATCTTAACGTTACTTTTAGCGGGCTAGGTGCAGTATTACTTTTCATTTGCAATAAAAATAAATAAAGCAATTTAAAAGCTAGGATCTCAGGAAGAAAAACTGTCAGGTTTCGCATGTACAACATTATGTATTTCAGGCAAGTAATGAAAATTGCAATCATAATCATTCGACATTTGAATTAAAAGCCCGTAGAAAACATTTAGAAGGTCATGAACTACCGTTCATAACTACTGTAGAATAATTAATCTATTGCTTACTTAGAATAAACTGTGGTTCAATGAAATCGATGAGTGAATAGTGGGGAAAATAAAATTGTTTAAATGTTCGTAATATTTCCATACATTCTCCATTTTATTAATTATTAAATCAATAAGCGTAATCTCATCCGTTGTTATTCTTAAGAAATTTCTAATTACTCTAATGAAAGAGAGATCTAATAAAATTTATTCCAGAGCCTTTGATTTAAATTGCAGCATTTCAAATGCATCAAAGAAAAGGAAGGAAAAATAATAATCAGTCACATTAATCCCGAAAATAACAGAACACAAAAGTAACATTCGTAATGTTTAATTAGCTGAATATGATGAGAGAATAAAATACACAAGGAAAAACTAAACAACTAAGATCCCAGCAATTTATTTATATGGCACATTATTCCTTTTATTATTTTAGAAGATACTTAAATGAATGCATAGCAAACGTTACATTCGCAAATGCCATGATTTATGCTACTGCAAATCAAATCTATTCAAGTGATATGGGTACATGTTTCAATCATTAATTTTGAAAGGATTCGCTAATTATATTCGGTCCTGAAACTTGCTACCATTTACAATAAAATAGATTGATATCAACCCTTTGCGAACCACTTTCAATTGACCAGCAGGCTATTCAACAAGCACGAGATTCTGCAATTGACCACGCTCGGTTAGATTCAATTTCGCATTCAGATCTGCTTTACAAAGGAGCAAAGCACTCGGAGCGATTCCTAGAATAAAGGATAATTAAGAAAACAAAGGATAAAGTTATTTAATTCTGAGGAAAGAGAGCGAGCGAGAGAAATAGTCAGCAGTAAGGTGTCGTCTAGACGTTGACAGTGATTGATGGCAAATCTGCCAAGGGCACACAAGCAAATAAAAATAGCAGCACATGAAAAATAAAAGGCAATTAAACGCCCTCTTGGTGCAAGTTTTTATTCCATTCGCAGAACTTAAACTTTGAAATTTTTTTTTCTATTGGGGAGAGGGGGTGGTGGAGAAATATTTTGTGAACGTCACGATCTCCACAACCGAGTAGACAGACTCTTCCAGTAATCTGGATTTGATTGGTTTCTGTGTAACCTTACAAACGATAAGGATACTTGAAAAACAAGTCGAGTTGCCTGAGATCTATTAGACGAATTTTTTTCTCGGCCCCCCCCCCCCAGAAAGATCACAATCGCATTTGGTGAACTGTGTGTGCGATGGGCAACTAGGCCTACAATGTAAATTTCCAGTCTCAAACGTCACTTTCAAGAACATGCATCAGATACAAAAACAAATGATCAGGGCCTTCAGATAAGGCACAAAGACAAGAGCCTAAAGGTCGGGTCAAATGCAACAATTTATGCTAGAATGATTTCGAGCTTTGATTTATAGCCAAGAAAGCAATTTATTCCTTTTCCAGAGCGTAGTGGACGATTCTTCTGAATATAGTTCTAGAACGAGTTTTGAAGCATTCTAAGATTTCTTTGGTGTTTTACATTTAAAGTGCAGGATAAGTTGCTTGTAACAATCTCGATATCGTAACCTGCTACTATAATTGCAAAACATTTAATATAATAATATTCCACTTTGCGATAATATTAATGTAAGTAAATCACACAATTGAAAAATACCATCAGTTTATTACAATTAATATTCGAAGGAACTAAATCTATTCAAAACAAAACATGTCTTGAGCCTTTAGTGACAATTGGCTTAATGCGTTTAGCCTTTCTACAGATGGAAAACATTTATGACTAAACTTTAACAAATAAAATTCTTTTATTTTAATTCTCATCTACAAGAAAGAGGCGCAGGCTATATTAGAATTTCCAGAGACATTCCATTGAAATCTATGTTTTATCCTGAAGGCTATTTTATTTCTAATCAGGCCAAAGATTCTAAGACATTAAAAAAAATGTGAATTCTTTCTTTAATATATATTAGGAGAGAGTGTTAAGAATATTTTATAACTGTACCATCAGTCGCATTTGGTAATTTCATAAAAAGAAATAATTGCATTTATCTTGCAACTCGAGTTTTTACTTTTTCGCAGGAAAATATCTGTATGGATTTTAAGCATTTTATTAAAAAAAACTATATGTTGCAACTTCGTTTATCTAACTTGACGACGAGATAAAATTTACAGTTCACACTAATATCACTTGGTTAAGGCCCGTTTCCCTAGTAATTAATGTATTTATAATTCTACAAAAATGATAAAAATTCTACTCGAAAGAAAATTAAACAATGTCTTCGAAGCATACTATGTCATTACTAGAAGAGAAAGTTATTTTAAGATAGGAAAATAGGGCCAAAATTTTTGCAAAACGTCATTTGACAATTAACGTTTTGCAAGATTAGATAATATAACCCTAAATCATAAATAAAAACAAGAGACAATGACGGATTTTCGGAATGGCTGATTTTTAGCTACTTCCCTTCCATTTCCTTTTTCATTCCCACACAAACTTTGTCGGTTTAAACCAATCGACTATATTGGTGATATAAGAATAGACTCGACCCCAAATTCTGGCTTACGTGTAGTAGTAAATGTGAACGCACACGAAAAAGCATTTGAAAGTAAAATACAACTACTTGGGCTTTCCTGAAAGATATACATCAATAAGAATGTTTCCACTTCCAAGGCATTTAAAATTATCGCACATTTTACAGCCTGCACTGGTGATGATAACACAATCCTCACCTGAGCATGAATCCTCACGGTGCAATATTTACAAAACAAACATCTTTCCAAACCTAATCTGTTAACGGACCAAAACACCCATCACTCTGAAAGATTTTCTGTTTATTTAATTCGAATAGGCGCCAACAGTTTTCTGTGCCCTCAAGTACTGCCACAGCGTACGTGATAAGAGGGCATGATGGAAGCGGACAGCAAAGGAAACCGCACGATAAACCTCGGCCTCCGTTTTGTGTCTTTCCCGGCCGCCCCGATAAACGCAAATGAACAGGTTCAAGGTTTCACCTCCATTATTATTTGAATGCGAGCAAGTCAATGAATCAGAGGGTTTTTCTCCCACGCAGTTCTGCAAAACCTCCGCAAGAGCAGACATGTGGAAGCTTTTGTCCGATTATGCACGAACAAAAAACGCAGAAAAGCGAAAGCACGTTTTCCTGCGGTGGTAAGGAACTTGAGACATTTTTAGATCGACCAGCTGATTGAAAACGTCATCGTCGTCATCTTCTAAGAAAGTTTTATCGGAAAGTTGATACGGCATCGATTGAGAGCTCTTTCTGCGTTGGGGGTTTATCGACTCGCTGCTACTTAAGGTTCAAAACCTCAAGGTCTGAAATTTGAATCTCGGAAGAAGCAGTTTGAAGTAAAGTTTGTTGAATAAATTGGTAAACAAAAAGTTGTTTGTTTAGTAGGTGGCGTCGAGAGAGAATACTGACTCTTGGACCAGGATGTGTTATTTAAAGCATAACGCGCAGTTATACATTTTAAAGATATTTCTTACAAGAATATTTGAAATTGCTTCAAATTTTGAGAACATTTAATTTGTTGACTGTAGGTTTTATAGGCTTCAAACAGAAAAGCTAAACCATCGTATGAAAATTCTATCGCGAGAAACAAACAATTTTTGATTGCTTTTTTAAATAAATATTTAATAATAACAAATATTAGAGGAAAACAATTTTATTAGAAAAAAAATGTCGGGAACATTTAAATTTTAATCCTTTTTAACATATTAGCACCACACCCATACATTTATTTCTTGCAAACTTGAGAGAAATAAAATATATAAATTGGACATTTTTAATTGCATTACAAATTTACCAGTAGCCATACGGCGGTTAAAGTTCCAAGTCAATATTCCCTATTTGTCACCCTCAAAATTTCAACTAGCATCAGCAGAAAGTATTTTAACCATAGTTTTTTTTAAAAAAAAGGCCTTTCTTATCTGATATACGATAGTGTATCGGTTAAAAAGCACTCAAATGTACAATCGCAGAATTTAGTTTAGAGTATGCAAATAAGCAATGCACAAATACTAATTGTCCGATTTCATGCAGATCATTTTCAGTTCGGTTTGGTTCGTCACAAAGCATACAAACATAATGAGAAGTTGAATAATAATAAAAGCCAAGGATTAAAAAATCTTCATATGTGCCAAAGCAACACTTTTATATTTCCTCCCTTTAAATTCTTAATATAAAAACCCCTCCACTAAATCAACATCATGTTTATAAGATTAAAAATGCACACGTATTCTTTTATTTCCTCATACATAAAAACAACTAAGCTCCTGATACATAATACGAAAATTAGAATAAATTTATAGAAGAAAATAACCGCTTAACATCTTGTTTTTTCGTATATTAGACCACCCAAGTTGATACAGATTTTTTTTTTAAAAAAAATTATTTTTTAAATAATTTAGTTGCGTCGCTAAAGCAAAAATCGAAATTAGTTGAAATGACGCGTAGGTTTGCCCGGTCACGTATAAGCAGCTAAAAAGGCGAAAATCGCAAATGAAAAAACAACATTCACAGAAAAATAATTGTTTTTGTCGGACCCTAAAGCAGAAGCAGCATAATAACCAAACAGAATGAAAGCCAAATAAACAACTTGTGCCTACACTATAATTTATTTACCGTACGCACATAACCAATTCCTGTGAGCCAGACTCTGTTAATCCCCCCTCCCCCATTCCGATTTCCATCAGAGCCTCAAGAGCATCAGCTCTCGGTCTTCAGATGATGTTTTGATGCTGCCTAAAGGGAAACTGTGATTGGTGGAGCGTCTCACCTGCTGTTGCTATAGCGCTCTCGATCTCAAGCTTCTTGTTTGCTTTTCCCACCAGAAGGTGGCGCTCTCTGAAACGGTGAATGTTCATCTCCGAATATGACGGGATTGATATAGGCTTCTTGTCCTCCAACGGTATTTCGTACTTTTATAAGTTTTTTCCCAAATCGAACCAATTTATTGGTGTCTTTAGTATAAAAGAGATTGTTTATTCCGTTTTGAAAAATTTAAGTTGAATAAAGTTGGAACTTTTCTAACATTGGCCGTAAGTTTTACCTTAAGGTTGACATATCTATTTCTTGGGAGGGGGATTCATTTCACTTTTTTCCTAATTTTATATTACTTTTGGTAGAGCAACGGAACATTAATGCAACAGCTTGAATTAATGCGTTTTTAAAATGGTTTGTACACGAAAACATAACTTAAGCATTTTTTTTATTCGATTACAAAAACCACAACTTTTATAAGCCAAGAACATAATCTCAATATAATATTTAAAATCACGGTTGACACTTGAAACCAGATGACACATGATTTGGGAATTAAACAAGGACCCTTAAATTATAGGTCAAGAATTTTGACAAAAGTCATTAAGAAAAACAAAATACAAAAATACTATAAACTATTTTTATTTAAAGCATATTAATATAAATGGAATGCTCACTCACCGATTATAAAAACTTAAAATTCTTAAAAGATGCGGGTAATGTAATCCGTCATGTGCTTATTTATTCACCAAGTGTTAAATCTATCCACAAAAAAAATAATAAAAAAAACCTTTACACAAACACGCACTACTTTTCTTCCATAATAAACTATAAAAGGATTTGGTTTAGTTTGAGGTTTATGGCATAAGGGGCGTTATTCGGCAAAACAAATAATTTAATAATTCGGAAACAAATAATTTAGTGAAAATGTGGAAAATAATAAAACTAATATCTTTAAAACAGTCGATAAAATTTTAAATGCAAAAATATAAAATATGCTAGTCGCGAAAAGTTAAAATTGGAAAAATGGTTCAAAAACTTCGGAATAATAAACTTCCAATGATATTAAAAAATCCGAAAAGGTAAACATAAGGATGTTAATCCAATCAATGCAGTCATTAGTTGAAGCCCAGTCAAAAAGTCGCAAACGCTGGATTTTAAAATGTGGACAATGTATAAGGATAAGTTTCTAACATAGCGCACATGCAGGGAAAAGTAAGATCTGATTCACATAGCAGAAGCTGACGATGGATAAAACTCGTGTGTTAATTGCGAAGTCTGGTCAGACGAAAGGGTACGAAATAAAACGTAATATTAATCTCGATACATCCGAGGTCCAGAAGAATTGCCTCACTCTCCATCGAAAAGGAATTGTGAATGGAAAGGTTCTGGTGGTAAAATATTATCTACATAACTATTTTCATAAATTAACATGCTGGATCTTCCAATAAATAATAATTATCTCGAATCCATTTAATACCTATATAATTTAACTAAAAACTTCCTTTTTGAAATAGATGCATAAAAGGTGTGTCATTTTTTAATCAACTTGATAAGCGAAAAATATCTCCTAGACGCTAATTCTTGATAGAATTTAATGAATGAAATTACTCAGAAAGCTGCTGGCTGATAAAAACAAATAAGCCACATTAAATCGGTCTTTCAGTAATAAACCAATCAAGTGAAAAAATATGATCATAATACAATCCAGAATAACTGATTATTTTCTAACGCCATGCGAACTTTGGTCACATACATACGAAAAGAATCTCGACCAAAATGAATCAAATTTGTTTCTCTAGGTTGTGGAACCTTAGGCAACAGCTGTACAAATCGATTATTCCTAATTAGAAAATGAAGTAAAGATTAATTTTTCATAATAACGATTTATGCATTTGTTACTTATGGCAAGATATTGCTCGAGATGAAAGGTACTTCAATTTTGAGAAGTCCAGGAGAAAGTAGGAAAATTAACTTTGTGTGGTAAACTAGTATCACATTTTGAAATTACAGAAAAGGTTAAATTCACAATACCGCACACATCCCTCCTACCAATATTTACTTGCATTTATTGCCTAACCCCTTTCTTTCCAAAAAGAACAACGACAAAAGCAGCCTTCCCATCCCAACGAAAACGGAACGTTAATGGAAAAGATTCCGAACGTAATTAACCGTAATTTCAGACCTCCTCCTTATCCAACGAGTCCCCACGCGATCAAATATTTTCCCAGAGTGGACTCGCCTGTAATAGGAAGGATGAAAGAAACAATGATAGGACGTGGAAATGAAAATACCTCACCCCCACCACCCAGCTTCAACTAGGAAGTGCAAAACTTTTTTTTTATAATGAAAACATATCCGTGTTACAAAATCGAGGGGTGATTCACCCCTTGAAAAATTTTACCGTATATTGCTTTGGGAAAGGGGTAGCATCCAGTTACAGAGAGGTTAAGTTTTTTTCGCCTCCTATCATCTACAAGGGGGTCACTGCAAGGGTTGCTGGGATACTCTCAATGAAGTATTGTAGGGGATGGTCGAAGAGGAATGGATCCGTCATCCGAAAGAAGGATGAGGAGTTTCCATAGTGAATGATTTGGAAGGGGGAAGAGGGAACATTTGACAGTAAATTCAATGAAGAGTAGCACTGAGGAGGCATGCCTCTTTCACCTCTAAAAGGAATCTGCTAATACTAGTGAGCGAACAGGCAAAATTGAATTTAAGTCAGAACTCCTCACTAAATTACTTTCAGGTTCACAGACGATTATCCAGCGAAAAATAAAATAACATATTAGCAAGTATGGATTGTCATGATATAAGCTTCGTTTCAACTAATGTCTTGAATAGTTATTAATTATAACTATTCAAGGTTAAATTATTATCTATCTTCTTCATATCAAAGTGCAGAATTGACTTTCTGAAGGAAATATCGGCAATTATGACAATACATTTTAGGTAAACGGGTATTCGAAGGATGTTCCGATTAGATAGCTAATGTTCTGCCCATTGATATAAAAAAAAGCGAAAGAATAGAAATTTATTTTAATTTTGCATTTTGCACAGAACCGATTTTCCATTTTAAAATGCAACAAGAAAAGTGTGTATTTTAGTTTCTCAGTTTAGATCTGACGAATGGGTTAAATAATTTTATTTGTTATCTTGAATAAAATGAGAGACCACCAAAACTGATAAACGAGTCGAGCAAAATTCAGGGTGCTCGATTAAAGAAAGGCAACAAATTTTTTAAGATTTTCTATCGCACCTTTGAAGGCGGAAAAAATTTCCAGGACCACACTTTCGCATGAAACACTCTGTCGTGACCCTAAAATCCGAATTTCTTTTTTTAATGAAATAATTCAATAAAAACGCACAAAAACAAATATTGTTTAAAATATTTATTCATGAGAATTCATTTACAATTTCTGTATGAGAAAAATTTATAGTAAAAATAAGTTTGCAGTACTGCGTCCAAATTTTTTAGTACTACTGTCATTTTAGTTTAGTGGTCTTGTATTAGCATCTTAATCCTATCTTCCTTCTCATACTTATTATTATTATGATCTGACGATTTCTGAAATGTTTTACTTCATTATACATAAAGAATTGAAGTATTATGCATTTCTTAATAACTACAGCCTTTCTCATAATTAACGACCTTAAAGCGATAGGAAAGAAAAATCACTGTTCTCTCCCTGGTTCTAAATTGGAAACAAAACCTTGTATTCTACACGTACAAAAACAATAACTCAAAACAGACGATGCTGTTAGCACCCTTAACCTCTAAACACACACACTCTTCCCAAAAAAGAATTATCGTAAGTAAATATATTGCCTATATAATATCAAACGATTACAGAAAACAAGTTATCGGGCTGGTTTGATCGGGAATCCGCGCACACATTTAAAATGTAAGAACCGACCTCTGACCGATTACAAATGAAATGCTTAAAATAACATTTACCCACAATTTGTGTCCAGGTCAGCTCTGAATTAAGATAACTCGTTCTTATCAGTCAACTGTTTTCAAGAACCGACTTCGACGAGGCTTTTGAGAAAGTCACGAACACGCGTTATCTCGACTCAGGAATGTTCACAAACATAGCCTGGCCATCGATGATTAAACAAATATCGGGCCTGGTTCGCAATCGTGGAATTACACAGAAAGAACACACAAAGTCGTGATACATTTAAACGAATATCGGGTCCGAAATGTCGATTAAATATCGCGACCCGACAGTTCGATGTAGTAACGAGCAGGAAATCATTTTTCCGAAAAGCATATTAAACCGAGCGAGGAATGCAACTTCGCGGAGACTTAGTACCCCCAAAACACAATTTATACACGCGTTTTCGAGGAGTTTCTAATATGAGCGCTTTCTGATAAACCGGCTGCGCAAATATTGCATCGGCAAGAGGACACCTGGCAGAGTGAGCGATGAACTCTCTCTGCAGCAGCAATAGGTCCAGCGATTCGGAACGATTGGTTTCAGAGAAAAGCTCTTTTTTCAGATTTCGTGAGCGAAGAAGGAAATGAGGACGATTAAGGTTTATATCGCGCATTTTAAACAAAAAGTTTTCAAATAAATGGCGGTAATTATACGTTTAGTCCTTCATATGGGTGGGTATCTTTATTTGAGTAATAATCGGACGAGTTACGCAATAGCGAACCAACAATATCACTATTGCAAACCGCATGTAGTTTGGTCTGATAAATAGAATGATATATGAGTTATTATTATTGTTTTAACAGTAATTAATTTTCGAAAAATGCAGTAATAGAATTTTTACTTTCTCCTTGTATACACTGTATCGTAAAAATAGACTTTGTATATTAGAAACTTTATTCTTTTATTATTATAAACTTTCCCCGAATGCTTTGCCAGGGCGGGTTGAATAAACTTTTGTGGGTACTAAAAGTATTGTAATCGTCGCAAAATTCAACCTCGAGAGTCTAAAGTTTTAGAACCCCGAGTTCGAAAAACACATCCTTGGAATTCTGCCCGTCTGCCTGTGGACACGAAAATCGAAAAACGCAATGAGCCAGATAGATGAAATTCGGCAAATGTTTTTGTTACTAGATTTGCATCAAATTTTGAATCAATTGTGTCAACT
Source organism: Araneus ventricosus (assembly GCA_013235015.1). Classification (NCBI taxonomy): domain Eukaryota; kingdom Metazoa; phylum Arthropoda; class Arachnida; order Araneae; family Araneidae; genus Araneus; species Araneus ventricosus. The sequence continues at coordinate 371,076 of BGPR01000525.1, forward strand.
GGTTGACCGCCTATGTCTATTCGTGCAAATAAATGTGAATGCGATAATACGAAACTGCAATAAGCTAGATGGGGCCGTTCAAATATTACGTAAGCACCCAAGGGGGTGGGGGGTTTGCGATTTGTTTATTTTTTTGCCTTGACAAGGGGGGGGGGGTATAATTGTTCTTACGTAAGACATTAAAATCCTTTATTTTCCGAAAATCTCTTGTAACTTGCACAAATAATTTAATTTAAAAAAATTAAATTTGAAAAAAAAGTTAAATTTGGCAAAAGAAAATTAAACTTATATATATATTTTTCATTTTAAGCCGAGTTAGAGTTTTTTTATTTGAATTAAGTCCTAAAATTAGTTTATTACTGTTATCGTTTTGTAAAAAAAAAGAACGGGGGTGGGGTTGCAGTTTGCTTACTAATTATAAGAGGGGTTGCGATTTGCTTATTTTTGCTGACAAGGGAGAGGGGGAGGTCAAAAAATACCAAAAACATGCTTACGTAATATTTGAACGGCCCCATGGCGAAATTTTGGCATATGATCGTTATACTAAAATCGTTTATCTGTATCAAATTTTGGAGACAATTGGTCAATGGGAAGAGATAGCTAAATTTTGGCATCATTTCAAATTACGAAAAAGGTTCACATGCTGTAATCTCATATTAATGGCTTTTGTTTAGCGTTTTATTTTTGAGTTTGGATCCTTTCAGAGGAGAATAATAAAATTTTACCTCATGAATTATATATGGTCATTAATTAAAAATCGCATCATTTTTCAACACTATAAAGCAGCTTTTCTAATATTGCTTAACTATTTGCAAAGAAAGCAACTTGCTGAAAATCTCATCTTTGCCTCTTAGTTTCTAATAACTATTAAGACATTGAGTATAAGTGCAGAATACGTCTGTTTCATCATTCATTTAACAATACAGCGTGATATAGCACAGATACCTCACGGAATAAGTGTATCAAGCGGGTGAGGCATCAGTGCTACACCACTTCAAGCTTGATCTGTACCTTAATGACTGATATATCAATCAAGAGCTAATTTTAAATATGCGGAATGCTACTTGAAAATATTTATAAGAAAATAAATGGTAATTAATCCTTTAATTTCTTATTAACCCTTTCAGTCCCAAGCATAGAATTATTCATTCTAAAATTCCGAAATTTACACATTTTAGTCGTAAAGAAAGTTAAAAAAAGATGAAACTTAAAAAAAGAACACAGCCGAAATAAAATATTTTAACATATTTAAAAATAATAAGAATGAGATTGTACCTGTAATTACATTTAAATTATGTTAAAATTAATTTTGACTTTTTTCACTGAATATAGTGAAGTTCAAAAAGGCAATTTTTGAATAGATAAAATCGATAGTGCAACCATTTATTGGTAAGAATAAAGAATATATTTGAAAAGAGGAAAATGCGAAGAATTTAATGATGCCCATTTGGTATCAGAGGCAGGTTTAAATACCGAACAAAAAAATAATGAAAATAATCGATTCTAAATGGCATAGTTTAATTTTGGGGATTGGCAAAACTTTTCATGCGAAGATGAGGGTTCTGGACATTTTTTCCGTCTTAAAAGGTCTCGTGACTGGAAAAAGTTTAAACTTTTAATTTCAATGGACTTTTAGTGAATGGTATATCGTTCGCTTCTACTTCCGTGTACGCAGTCGGTACAATTTTAATTCTGTTTACAGTAATCATCACTATACACCTGAGCACGACAAACATTTTCCTTTCTGCAGTATCGATTAAAACGATATAGTTAAACTAATGTGACTTTTTTTTTCATTATGAATGACTATTCCGATTTTTTAAAAAGCATACAAAATGACGCACCTCTTTAGATATGATGTATAACACTTCTATTAAGTGTTTTATCTATATTTTTATTACTTTTTTAAAAGTTGCCATCTCTAAAAACGCTTTTACAGACGGCAACTTTAATCAATACAATTACGGTTTTTGAAAAATATTATTGTGCTCTTGTCCTCGCCGTACCAAGAAAAACCTCTGCAATAAACAATCGAAATGAGTTATTAATTGAAAAATCATTCTAATTCTCAAAAGATTAATTACTGAAATTTTGAAGAATCATCGTTTTTGAAACGCTTCAAAAATGTTCTCAAAATTAGTATTATTTTTGTACCTTGTACACAGTTTCAGAACTTCATAAAAAAGAATGGTCCTAATCTCTTCACTTTTAAAAAGCCCATTAATATGGGAACTGAAATATTTCTTAGAACGATAATGAAACACACGATTCAAGAAGAGCAACGAGATCGCAAAATAAACATAATACAATGAAACATACAATAACCGATATTTTAAAATTATCTTTCACTTATTTATAAAACTTTCCCTCTTGTAATGGACACACAGTAATACGACGATCCTCATTAAATGGCATAATTAATCATGCATGGATGAATTCAGAACCTCTTCTCTAAGAATGTCTATGTACAGAATGCACATTCTACGAAATAATATTTCCGACCACATTCAGTCGGTAATTCGAAAGGATCCTAAGAATACAGTAATTTGCAGTTTTACTCGTGAGCCAGAAATCCTAATTAGAATGTAATAAGGCATTCTTAATTAGGATTGAGGTATAGTAGAACCCCGCTAATCCGAACTAATTGGGACCGGTGCCTGTTCGGATCACAAAAAATTCGTATTATCCGTAATTCCGATAAAAATAGAAAAGAAGAAGATGTGTGCTAAAAAAAATGTAAGTTATAAGTATTCAGTACTACTACCTCTTGAATCGATGGTAGTTCTGACTCTGTGCTGCAACTTATAAAGAACGTCAAAAGTAAAAGATGAATTTACTGCGTATCGGAGTCATGGGACAACGTTACACAAAATTGTTTAGTAAAGTCGTGGAAGAAGTTATGGCCAAGTTGTGATGATTCTAGCAAAGTTGAACAGGGAGAAGCAAACAAAAGCGAAATTCTTTCGCTTATTAAATGTATCCCAGGCTGTGAAGACGCAACTGAACACACTGTAACCGAGTGGTTGTCTTGCGATACTGAAGTCAATCTGTACTTATAAAAGGCAAAGTTTGTGTATGTGTGTGTCTGCGATGTCCAGACGAATCTATCGTACTTACAGCTATGAAATTTGGCACACAGGTAGTCGTAATGGTGACTAAATGCACCTCGAAGCCGAAATTTTAAAATTTAATCTAGAAAGTTTTTTTATTTAATGTTTTGTGTTGTTTTGGTTGATTTTTCGCACTAATTTCTCAATAGAATGGTTTCTAATAATTGTACGAAAAAAATAGATAAACGATTGGAAAGAGCACGCGATTTTCGTTCTAATGAAGTTAGTTTCGAATTTCTAACGTAATTTATCACTTTTCAAAAATAAAATTTTCTGGAATCCTTAAAATTCTTGCATCCGATGTTCTAATAAAGATATAATTTTCAAAATTTTTTTGGTAGTAAATCAATTATATTTCTCTAAGTTAAAACAAGAACGGTTAAAATATTTTATTTCTTCGATTTTAAATTAATTTATTTCTTGACGGGATCAGAGAATATTTCTCGAATGCCGAGAGTGAAGAAGCAATCGTTTCGCATGTTTTCGCCTTGGCTACGCCATCTGGCGAAAAAAAAAAAAAAAAAAAACAGCCGTGATTTATTTCCTTCCTTCAAGCAATACCAGAACGTTCCGACTATATCTTGAGTTAGAGAAGACTAGAAAAAATGAAATTGATTTCAAGGAGCTATTTACATAATCTGGCTTCAAAGTTTAAACCTGAAGTGGAAGATTTAATCTCTCTTTTTCTTTTCTTCTTTGATTCATTTTGGATATATTTAAATACTATAGAAATTATGTTTGTATCTTTCGAGGCTTATTCTTCCATTTGAAATCGTTTAAGATTTCATTAGGTTTTCATTCTTTAACATTTTACCTGGTTTATAGAAATCAATCTTTTAAATCCTAAAAATTTTTTTTCGAAAATATCGGATTATTTTTTACTCTGTACTGTCAAATGTCATTATGGCGAAGAAAAATAAGCGGGAAAATCAATAATTTGTATCTGTTGTTTTGATCTTGTTTTCAAAACTTTTTCGTGTCATTGTGGGTGTTTTTTCTTCAGTTTCTTGAAGTCCTGATTCCACGGGCAACGCAGTGCGCGTACTGCTAGTCAGTTATATGCAGATGAAGAAATCATCTCTTTTAGTTCAGAATAAGCCACAAGATGACCCTGATTTAGAAGAAAATGATGAGCCAGAGAATGTTCTCGTTTCCCATTCTGAAGCTGCAAATGCGCTAGAAATAGCACTGCGATATAAAGAGCAGACTGAAAATGCGACATCAATAGACATTATGTTTATGAGACGTTGGCATAATATTGCTTCCACGTCGAGAATAACATCACTTTGTCAGACAAATTTCTTCACCCCAAAAGATCGTTAATGTAAATGTAATGTGTTTTTATTAAATAGAAATGTGATCCTTGAATTATTGCATTAGTTTCTTCAATGTGTACAAAATTATGCATGCTGGAAAGTCCTTTTTTTTAGCATGTATATTTAAATCTTTTTAGGTATTTTCAATTACATATAATTTTCGAAAATAAAATCGGTTCGGATTAACCGGAATTTCGGATTAGCGGGGTTCTACTGTATTAAGAAGGACTACAAAATTCCATATTTGATCAAGGACATTTACACGCAAGAAGGAGTGTCACATAAGGTTAGGTTATATTAACGTCCCGTTTTGAAGCAACACGAGGGCTATTTAGGGACGGACCTCGTAATTTTGAACCGCGGTCAGATGACGAGAACGACACCTGAGCTGGCACCCCCCTCTCCAAACTTCCGCGCCACGCCAACGGGAGGACGTTTGGCCACTACGTATGATTTAGCGTGCAACAGGCCCCATACACGGCGAATCTTCAGTGGAATCGGGTTTCGAGCCTGCGACCCTCCGGTCCCGAGGTCGAGACTTTACCACTAGGCCACCGCGGCCATGTGTCACATAAGATAGCTTCGCTCTCGAATGAAACTGGAATCTGTCAGATTTGAGGAATTTTGAAGCTTGCTAATAGTTTAGTTTTATTTATCTTGGATTAACACTTTATAGTCGCATTCATAAGTTGGAAAAGTTAATTGTAACATAGATAACAAAAGAAGAAATTGGTGGAAGAATTAATCAGAAGTCAGATGACATATGGATTTTGCATATCCTTTAAACCATACTTTTGAATTCAAACTTGAATTAGTTTCGATTGAAATTCGACCATTCATTTCGATGCTAAGTATTTCTCGAGTCCAGCATGATGTAACGCTTTAAAACTAGAGCAGCAATCTCATAGCTCTCGCTTGTTGAGAATCTAATTTTAACTTGATATAAATTAAACATCCTCACAGATCTTTCTTGTTGAGAACGTAATTTAGATTTAATATAAATTCAACAACTCCTGAAAGGAAAATAAGTATCACCATTACTTGATGTAATGGACTGTATTGAAGCAGAAAAACTAATTTTCAGATTTTGAAAATCCCCGCAGAAATGAAAGGAATTAACGCTTGTTTATAAAAAAAAAAAAAAAAAAAAATTCTGCCTTAAATGCATAACGGTAACTTGCAGAAAAATAATGTGAATTTTAAAGTAGTCAATGTTATGAATTATAACAGATTCTGATCGGTTATAATCCATTAAGACTCATTTTCATTTCTCTTTTACCAGTCGATTCCGTAACTACTTTTAGGCCCGATGCACACCAGCCGATTCGTGTCGTTGAAGCTATAAAAATAACAATAGTAACCCCCATTCCCCCGTGTGTTTCCACAGGGGGCATATGCGTATGTTGCGTAGAACACAATAGTTATTGATTTGACAGTTATACTTAAAAGTGATTTTTTGGAAGGAAAAAGGGAATTACTTTTATATAATGAATCCTAAGTTATTTCGATAATACTTGATGAATATTTATGAACACGAATTTCATATAAATTTAAAAAATACTGAATACAAAGCATATTAATTATAGACAAAGATTAATGAAATTAATTAATCAATCAAATAATAAAGCAATTTTTATTAACAAAAATATAGTTACTGTGATTAAAAATTTTCGAAATGATCTTATTTTAAATCATCATAACTGACAAGTTGAAATTTTCACAAGTACATATGCGTTATAATTTCAGAGGGCCCCCGAGAACTTCAGCGCCTGGCGCCCCCAACAAGCTTAATCCGCCACTGGTCGAGAACGACACCTGAACTAGCAATCCCCTCCAAACTTTCACACCATACAAACGGGAGGACGTCTGACCCACACATCTGATTTAACGTGCAATAGGCCCATATACATGGTGGATCTTCAGGGTTTGGAGCCTGGAAACCTACGGCCATGAAGCCTAGCTTAACACTAGGCCACGGCGGTCCCCATAATTCAAGAGGACAGCCCTTTAGACAATGTATAGTTCTAACATAGAAGATTTAACAATTAAAACTTCTCATATTTAACCCTTTTAGGACATAGAAGGCTTAGTGCCTCCACTGCTTTAACTAAATTGGTATATACCAATATCCCCGCATAAAAATAAAATAAAAGTTTGTAAAGATCACATTATTCTAATTCAATAGAAAACTGTCCCCAAATTGTATTTCTTCATAATCAAGTTCTGATTTGTTTAAGCCGCCGCTGCCATTGAAAAAATTATTGGAGATCTATATTGTGCTTTTCAAACCACAAGGCTTTTTAAGGGGGTAATATTTCATGAGATTATCACAATGTCTTTCCTGTTAATACAGATGACGAAACTAAATGTTCACAAAGTACGTAATGAATAGTTCAAACATCATCATTCAATTCTTCTCAGATCTTAAATTCCAAAACACTCCTAAGAGAAGGAAGACAAATCTTTTACTACCTAATAAAATACCTTTAGAACACTTATCCTAAACAAACAACTCAAACTGGCATAGAAACATGGAAAACAGCACATCGTTTCTGAATGATTGCACGTGTTTCTATGCGTCTTGGGGCTACAGGAAGAGCTTCATAAAATCACGCAACTTTCGTACTTAATACGGAATTTTACTGCACAGAATACTGATTACTTGAGTTTAAAACTAAATTTTGTTCAAGTACATCAATTACTTTAAAATACATTAGGACCATATTCAGGATCGGACGAGTTTGAGCGCTCTGATTTAAAGTAATTTGGCGCCCCATTAGAAACGCAACCAGGAATCTCAGCGCCGCCAAAGTAAAAAACCTACCTAATAAAATTAATTGAGGAAAAAGTCGCCTGTTCTCGGATTATCGCCCTACAATTTTGAAAATCGGACCCTTTACAAAATAGGATTTGTATGCTAACTTCCGCTAGCCTTGGATCGCATACATGATTAATTTTAACGATTGCATTATATAATATTTATTTCTATATTAAAACAATTTTTTCTATATTAAATACAATAATATATCTAATATTTAAATTCATATAAAGCATTCATAAAAACTTTGTACTTTTATTTTAAAGTTGTTTATTTAATGACACAAAATATACATTTCAATTTATAGCATAAGATATATAATAACTGTGTTTAGGTAACATTACAAAACCGATAGCTGTCCAGTTAAAAGCCCTAATCACATTTTTGCTTTTCACTTGTTTAAAATTATAACTCAATAAAGCTTTTGGTTCAAAGTAAAAAAAATCAGAATAGTAGATTTTTAGACGGCCTTGGAACAATGGGACCCCGGGCTACAAGTCCAAGCATCCCACTGGATATGACGGCTCTGTCAAATAATACACAGCGTAGTTTTCACCATTTGTCAACTTGAATTGTCTTCGACTCTAGTCAGACAACTAAGATCTCCATTTTTAAATCTCAAAGAGTTATATTGCTTTAAGTTACCAATAAATCATAAGCTAACAACCTTCCAACCCCATCATACATGAAACTTATTTATACATCCTGGCTAACATACATTATGGTACCACAGATGCGCACATGTACGAATTCCACCCACCGCACACAGTCCGTTCACATCACCGGCCAAGCGAGCCCAGTCCAGATCCAAGTGTCGGATGGTGCGCTGATACGGATGCTGCGGTTATAAGGATGGACAGCGCGTGTCGCCCGGTAATTACAACGCAACGGTCCGACAACGAAAGCGCGTACGGACCACGCCCCAGAGAAGCAGGTTTCCGGCACGAACCGGACACCTCCCCGACCGGAACTAATGGAAAAAAAAGGAGCCCCAAGGTCTGTTTAACGGATGAGATGCTGAAATGCCCCCTCGTTCCCAGGAGGGCTTCATTTTTCTCACGAACGCCTCGTTAGAATCTGTGTTCTTTCTTTTAGCTGTTTCAACACTCGAAGTAACACTTCAGTTTGTTTCATGGTTTACTGGCGACAGAACCCAGGCAAGAAATTTCAGGATTTAATAATTTTTCGAACGTTAGGTTGCAATTACGGCATTGTTCAAATTATAGAGATTTCTGTCAATTTGAAAAGGCTAACACAGTTAAATGATATGTTGTGCATATTAATATTTCAACTACATCATTTAAACCCGTAGTGGCATGGCAGTATCAACTACTGATTTTATATTCTGCTTTTAAATGTGTTTGCCATTTTTCTGAATTCAGCAGTTTATAAGGTGTTTTAAATACTATCATTATATTAAAAGAAAAAGTCCACTACATATTTCCCTATAATTTTATATCTTTTTCGAAATTCAAGTTGAGCAAGTAATAATAAAAACGCTTAACAAAACATTATAGCGTCTAAAAATAGACTTTTTTTAAAAAAAATTAAAGTACAGCAGTCTTTGTAATACGCCATTAATACTTATTAAGCTGTTGAAAAACGGGAAAAATTGTAACAATTGTGATTCCTTAAAAGAACTCGAATGCAGAGTTTTAAAAAAGATATATTGCATTGTATTATCCAGTTTTCCAAAAAAATCAATCATTGCAATGAAGAGATAATTTTACTACCAATAATAAAAAAAAAGATAGCCCAGGAAGTAATTTTCTTGTAATTCCTTATGTCCGATTCTCTTGTGATATTAATGTGTACACTCTTTTGATTCTATTATTAATAACTAGAAAATCACCCATCATAGTATGACCGGTTCAAATTGACTCTTCATTCGAGAGATTTCACGTCAAATTTGACGTGTTTAAATAGATATATATGCGAGAGAAATGTTTAACATGACTGAAAACAAATAAAATAAACATGTTTTGTGACAGGAAATATTTTTTTATTTACATATTTCTTTATTCAAAAAACCTCTTGGTAAATAACATTCCGTGTGAAGTATTTTGCGTTGTTTAATAATTTTATTATAATTCAATAACCAAAAAATTCTCAGCTTGTCAAACGTAAGTCAAAAGTTAAAATTTCAAAAGGAATTCTTTTTCGAAATTCTAATCAAAACAAAGCACTTCTCTGCTTGTCAAACGTTGCCAAAAAATATTATCAAATTACATCATCACGATTGCAATAAATAATCCGATGCATCGTGGCGTCCAAAGTATATCACGCGCATGATATACCACTGACGTGATTTACTACTTTCTATTAAAAAACGGAAATTAATCTGAAATATATGATTAATATAATTGAAGATTTCTTGGGAACTATTGATCATAGCGAGATAAATTTTATATCAATCGATAGCAAATTTCATTTCACTATTTTAGAGCTATTAAATTTGAAATTAGAACGACAATTACTCTTTTAAATTTAAAATGACTGTAATTTATGTTGTCTAACAATGAAATGCGCGAATTCTATTGTTGGCGACGTCAGAGCGTGACCGAGAGACAGATCTGGACTATTATATTAATAATTTGTACTATTTTCATACTAATTCAATCGCAAAGGAAAAAAGACTGCTTGATAGTACATGCTCAGCAGAAACAGGGAAACTTTTAAAAGCGAAAGAACTTTAGACAAAAGTGGTCAATAAAGTGGAATAAATATGTTCCTGATTTCTTTTCGGATTCCAAAAGCCCGAATGATCTTCACCACTCAAAAGTGACGACGTGTACTACAGCACTTCACGTCAAAATTATTATGCCGTTGTCGTTCGGGCAGTAGTCACCAAGTCCACAAAAACCTTTTGAAGGACTACTGAAGTCAATTAGAATTTGCAATTAATTATTTCGTGACAGAAACCTCCTATCTAAACATCAGTAAATAAAGTTGGAGCCAGAAACCTGTAAGATCATTTTTACCATTTATCATAACGACTCAAAAATAATTAAGTTTAAAATGAACACATCTCGAAACTACAGTTCTGGACTTAGTGACTTCTGCGTGAAAGACGACGATATGCGGTCCTAGTTCAATTTGCTAATCATATTTTAAGATCTTCCAAAATAGCTTTTCGAATTTGTCTTATCATTTCCCTTTCTCTATCATGTTACTATCTTTTTTCCTTCCCATTCGCAGATTCTCTATTTCGACAATATATTCCTGGCAAGAAGCTTACAAATTTAGATCATTATCGTCAATTAATTCTTCACAGCTTACGAAGCATTGCAGATGCGCATCCAAATATGAAATCAACAGTAAAGAATTAACCCGAGCGTTCGACTACGCAAACGATCATCTCTCTTTCTCAAACAGCTTCCACCATCCCCACTTTCCGTTTCAACCGACTTACTTTTCTGGGCCGGTGTCCGTTTCGGAACCGAAAACCGTCACCCAATTCCTCCATTCAAAGAAGGCAGGTACGAACAAAAAGGAGGAACAAGAGATTATTCCGCACACGTCCGGGCGGCAGCTGATGTCAGGGATGGAGGGGGGAGGAAGGCACGAAAGACGCGTGCGGAGAACGTGCCCGGCAGCCCCCCCCCTCCGGGTCTTTTGTACCGTCGATGTGTCATCGGGGAGGGAGGAGCGATAAAAATGCTTGGAATTTGATGAGGGTAGCTATGGAGGATGCGGAACCGTTAGGAGTGCTATCGGACCAATCACACTGGTCTGCGGGACCCTTTCGGGTTGGGGAGGTGAATGAATTGATAGGGCACACGTTAGATGTGGTGGGATTTTTGAATATGACAGAGTTCTCACTCTTACTGAGGGGGAAACAAATTCAAGGACCTTTTTAAGAAAATTCAAGGACAATAAAATTACATATTTTAGACATAAAAATGCAAATAATAAATTTAAATCAAATTAATCGTTTGCATTTTTATTTTTGGAATAAAAAAAAATTGATACAAATCTAATATTCTAATGATAAAACTGTGTACCAAATTTTATCCATCTAGCTATAAAGTTTTACAGTTATTGTGCTCACACGAACACAGACTTCCCTGGCAGTATGGAATTGAATCTTTATATATAAAAGGCAAATACCATGACTCACTCATCACGAAATTTCCCAAACCACTGGGACTCGAAACTTGGAATTTAGTAGGCGGTTGCTTCATAGGGAGTAGGTGCTCACTAAGAAAGAATTTTTCGAAATTTTAATTAGAATTTAAATTATTTAAAAATCACTTTAAATTTTAACGTTTTTCCCGAATAACTTCGGATCCTATTATTGTAAGAACACCATTTTTACATCATCTTAAACAGGGTGCGTAGTGAGAAATTGCTGCAAAAATTAAGCACTTTTAAGGACTTTTTAAGCACCTTAGCCAAAAAAATTAAGCACCTTTTTACAAGCATGCATACGTAGGACCACATATTCTCTAAGCATAGGATGTTTTCTGTTTTATAATACTGCATAGTTTTTATTGAAATTTTTTTAAATGTATATTTTTTAATTTTAATCATGCAACTTTTTTATTTTAATATTTATTTCTGTATTTGCAAAAGGCCTTCTATTGTAAAATAAAGGATGCCTTTTTGATTTGACCAAAAAATAAAAATGATAATGCAAAACTGTCACTACCAAAAATTAAAAAAAAACTTTTATAAGATTAACAATAAAAATCTCTGACCTTTTTCAACTTTTCTTAAAATTAAGAAATGACCAGTTAATTTGGATTACCAATTAATTTGCCCCTTCGGGATAACCATTCCAGTACTTCAATATACGGCGGTGGAAAAAAAAAGTCATTAATAATCCAGTCAACGAAGGGTTTGAAAGAAATATTGAATCAAATAGTTTTGAAAATTGGTAAACATGTTTGTGAGGGGCTCCTGATGAACATACTAAAAGTCCCCGGTCCTGGGGGGTGAGCTCGTGCCACCATCTTGGATTTCATACCCCCTTTTTTTAGTTTTTTTCTTGAATATCTCAAAAACTATTCAGTTTTCAAATTGCAATTGATTTAACAAATTAAAGAGCGTAAAATTACCTACAAATACATGACTTTATGTTTCTTCTGTCTTTAATAGTTTCCGAGGTAATGAGTCTCAAAGTTTGCCGCCAACTTGGATTTTATCCCCCCTTTTTTTAGTTTTTCTTGAATATCTCGAAAACTATTAAAACTAGAAGAAAAATAAAAGCACGTATTTGTAGGGAATTTTATGATCATTAATTTGTTGTATTACATGTTGAATTGAAAACTGAATAGTTTTTGAGATATTCAAGAAAAAAACTAAAAAAAGGGGGTATGAAATCCAAGATACCGATTAACTTTGAAACCCATTATCTCAGAAACTATTAAAGCTAGAAGAACAATAAGTGCGTTTATTTGTAGGGAATTTCACGCATTTTAATTTGTTAAATCAGTTGTAATTTGAAAATTGAATAGATTTCGAGAAATCTAAGAAAAACTAAAAAAAGAGGGATGAAATCAGAGATGGCGGCTCGAGCATTCCCCCAAGGACTGGTGACTTTTAATATGTTCATCAGAAGCCCCTCACGGAAATGTGCACCAATTTTCAAAACTATATGATTTAATGTTTTTTCCACCCTCATTTTGGGCCTTCGTTGACTGGGCTATAAGCGTTATCTTAACATGTGTCGACACCCCTGGATCTATCGCACCCTGGATTCCTTCTCCAATTCCTCCCTTTCGTTGGTTTTCATTCTTGATAGGTCCGGTATTCTTTTCTTGATACATCTGGTAAACAAAGCTTTATGACTATGCTTTCGATTTATCGTATTCAACGTCAGAGGAAAACAAAAAAGAATGTTTTCCTTGCACTTCTTGAGAAAATTAAGCACTTTTTAAGGACCTTTTTTCAAAATTAAGCACTTTTAAGGTGCTTAAAAATGGTTTTCAAATGTAAGCACTTTTTAAGCACTTTTCATGACGCTACGCACCCTGTTAAAGATAAAAAAAAAAAAAAAGCTTTTCAATGACACCAATCTTATTTCGTTGCCACATTTTGTTCAATTTTAATTAATGTTTCAAAACATGAATTGTAACAATGTTTTTATTGTCGCAAATAAAATTCAAACCATCTCATTATTTCAGCAAATCTTTTATTCACGCGCTTTTGCAATTGTTACGATTGTGATATTATAAATTGTTTTCTTGGGAAATTATCTTCAAAGCAGAATTTTCACTTTAATATTCATTGCATTGCTGGAATATTTTATTGCACCTGCTTCAAAGTAATATTTTCTTTAAAACATGGCAACAGATATTTGATTTCAGGTTTTCCTTTTTGTTTTTGTATTCAAGCATTTAATCTCATGCTTTCCTGTCATTTTAAAATTATGAGGCATGAAAATGATTAAAATTTTTTGTATATTTTATAATAGGTAAGTTTTTATTCAAATTTTGGTTAGGCTTAAGTGTATAGGTTTGCCGGTCGGGCCTTCGCGATCATATTCAAAAGGCTGGTTAATTCAACTTACATGGACGACGGGGAAAAAAAAAAAATCATTTTCTTCCCTAAGTAGGAAATTTTATGTAAGATACAACTTCAAAACAAAATTTGTAAAACAGTAGCAGGGTTATATTTTCCACGATATACATAATAATTAGTGGTAATAAATAAAAATTCATGTTAAAAGTTTTCAATTTCTGAAATAGCCAACATTGGTCGAAGGACGACACTAGAAGTTACAACAAGCTAAAAATCAATCATTTTATGTTCAAAAATTCATATTACTAGGGGTAAATAGTTTAATCCACTTACAAGTATTAATGGTTACGTATATGTTTACACATGGTAATAAAGAATTTATTTATACTAATCCGAAAAACATGATTATAAATTTGCACTGGAATTTCAAAACAGAAAACAAAATAATAAAAGAGACAAATCCATGGAAAAGAGTTGCATCAAAGAATCAACATACACACGACACATCATGTTAATATTTTTCTTTTATAAAAACAATCATGTTCTTTTGGCATAATAACATTACGGTGCCATAAGATATATCATACCAACGAATTATTTTCATTACATTAGTCGATGAGTGATTAGTAAACCGCTAGACACAACAAAGGGTGCCCACAAAGCATCTTAAATATTTCAAAAATTTACTAAAAAAGCAATTGATGAAATATGTTTATTAAATTTATTCATGCATTCAGTCGTTAAGAAAGGTTGTGATCATATCGCATTTATGAATTCCAGGTATCCTGCTGATGGAAAAGAGGCTTTTGAATAAACACCTAACAAATGGCTACTCCCCAAGAAAACGTCGATCGTGCAAAACGATCCTTGGCTTTCCTTCGTACAAAATCTACACAACTGCGAGACACAGCTACCCTTTTCAACAGTACCACAAGGTGCAAGCAAAAGATCACTGATTATGAAGAATAGCCAAGAAATCCAGCACTGTCTTGATGCGCTTAATGCAACAAACAATGTCTCTATAGAGGCGTATGAAATGAGGTGGGAAGAGGGGAAACTTCATTATCTAATCTTCTTTTGTCTATTCAAATAAACTTCAAATTTCTTTAAAGCAGAGCTTCTTCAAATGGCAGCGACGAATAAATTTGGGCACGTGAAGAGTTTTAAATTCTTAAATATTTTGCGGCCAAAATTTTTAAGAGCGCCATTTTGTATTCAAAACATTAGAATACCATACGCTTTATAAAATTAAGCCTCACTTCATTTTCATAATTAATGCTAAGTTTGCTCACTATCCAATTTGAGGTTGCGATAAAAATTTTTGAATGAAAATAAGGTCGAGAGAAGAAAAAAAATTGAAACTGCATTATAAAATGTTTGGAACAAACAAAGACTTCTTATTGCTGATGTCAATAAAATTGACACACGTGCACTGAACCCCCCCCCCCCCCCATTTTGAATCTTTGAATCCAGATGTAATGCAAATCTGAATGTGATACTTGTCACTGTCAACTAGGGATGTAACGATAACGTAAATTCGCAAATCTTGGAAGTTTTTCTGCATTTCCCCTCCCCCACCAATTAAATGGACATGTCCTAGCTATTAGAAGTTCTTTATCAAAATGGGAATTTACTTCTAATAATTTTAATTTATCCACTTTATTTTCTTCCAAGTTTGTCACTGTAATGTTCTGCAATGATGACTCTAATTTCTATGAAATAATCCCAAAATGTTACAAAAATACATTAAGGTGTTAACATTTTTTCAAGTATACAAATAATAAAAATTCAATTTCATTATAATCTTTAATTTTTTCATTTAAATTCTGAGAAATATTTAATTTACAATCAAAATTGAATATTCGGTATTCGGCCAAGTCACTATTCGTTAGGTCCCAACTGTCGACTAATTTATTGAAATACACCTCTCTACAGCTGCAATTTTTAACATAATGTGATTTTTTGCAAAGAAATGCTAAAATGAATTCTCACAACCAAGTTCGATAACCTCTTACATTAAAAGACGGATCAGTCAAATCTGAAATCCTCAAATTTTAAGTACCAAATCGTTCCGATACTTCAGATCTGCACCATTTTTCAAAAAAGATTAAAGACAGAAAGAAAAGTGAAGTCGAACTTCTCAAAGACAATCGGAGAAGTTCGTTCAACTTTCATTTAAAGTCTCGAGTGCATATATTTTACTCTAATTTAGATGGATGACGATATCAGAAGGTGAACACCTTCGGGACAACCAAAACAACGTCCTCTCTCTCATTAAGGAACTTATTTCACAATCAGTTTGTCACGGAGGAACTAAAAACATCCTCTTCTCAAAGACAGTTTAAAGAACCTTACCGGCTATTCATTTCTGGAAAGTGTGTGTTTAAAATTAACCCCAGAAAGAGACGGCGCATTTGTTTTCTTCGAAAACATTGGAGAACGCAA
The DNA here is from genome assembly GCA_013235015.1 of Araneus ventricosus. Lineage (NCBI taxonomy): Eukaryota > Metazoa > Arthropoda > Arachnida > Araneae > Araneidae > Araneus > Araneus ventricosus. Next base: position 387,230 of record BGPR01000525.1, read on the forward strand.
AAATTATTTTCCCATCTTTCACTTTTTAAGGAGAATTTTTGAAAGGGAGCAAATACTAAATAATTCGTTGAAATAAATCACAAATCTGTATACTTTAGATGCAATTTCCAACGATTCGAGCAGCATTTGTTGATGTTGCATGCTTTGATTAGAAGGAAAAAAAAAGTGATTATGTGTTTGTTACCAGCTGAAAAGTGTGGAAATAAATAAACCGGAAGCTTGGTATATCAATGCTTCATTCGCACATTTTTTTTCTTTTTTGGATAATATTTAGCTTTCAAGATTATGAAAGAACACGTGCTTCAAAACTTGAAATCTATACAATTTTTGTGAAACACAAATATACAGATATTTTTACTTTGAATACGAATTCTTTTTTTCAGCTCCTACAAAAAAAGATTCTACAGATTCTTTAAAAGTCGTTGCCTTGTGTATAAAGAGAAAATTTCATTTTTGTTTTAGAAAACTGTCTTAAAAAGGCAATTGGCTTACTTTTATTCGCACATTATTTTAAAATACCAAACAAAACAGGAAGTATAATATTTTTATTTTAAGACAAGCTAGTTAAATTTTGTGATTCTCTGTCACTTACGCTGCATTATGAGAGAAAAAAAGAATAATAAAATAGCAGTCCAGCGACTAATTGGTGCTTTTTAAAATCTCATGTTTGCATATTCCTAAAACACGCGTGACAGATTCGCAAATTTAAAAGAATAATCATAGGTTAATTAAATCAGTAAATCTGAGGTCCATTAATTTTTTCTCATCTTCTCCAAAATTCTTCGAGTAGAATCTGTTTAATTATTCAATAGGAGTACCGCTCACATACATTTCTGGCAAAAAGATTTCGAGAGGTCCCTAATAATGATACAAAGATTTCCGAATTCGGGTAGAATTTTGTATTGCCTTTATTGTAATGATTATTCCTCTAAACAAGACGTTTTTAAATACGGTATGAATTGTTATATTTCTCTTTGAATTCTATGCAATTTTCAAAAATAATTCTTTCTTTAATTTTTTGTTGTAGTGAATTACTGGAGAGGAGATACATTAAGATACTTGGTTCCATCTTAATTTTAATGTTGAAACATTTGTTTCCTGCGAAATATTACTAACTAAGTATATTAACGGCGAAATATGTATTAAATATCGAAACATTTTGAAAACTTCTAAATTTACCAGTACGACGGACTTATATGACAATTTTTTTATAAACTGAGAAGAAAAGAAAAAGAATTTATAAAGCACTCAAAGAACAAAACACCCCACTACTATATAGTTCACTCTCCCACCAAAGAATTAAAAATGAATATCTACTTTATTACAAGGAATAACAACACAACCATTCTTATAATGAAACAAATAGGTTAATCTATTTTGCAAATCCGTCATAAAATGCTTAAAACTAATTACATAAATATAATAAATAAAGTTTAAAAGCGATTTAAAAATAGAACCATTTATGATAAATTAACAAATAAATCTAAATAAATGCATAGATTTAACGGGGAGAAAACGCATTACGTTCTAGAGTAAATCAGAAAGCAATCGATATGGGCGAGTGCATTAAATAAATAAGGAAACTGAAGGGAGAACTCCAGAATCAATAAGATACAGATAATGTTAGAATAAGAGAATACTAAAGTTACAATTATTTGCTTGACAAACTATAAAATACTATCAATAAGGTGGAACGTAACTTCGAAATTAGAACAAATAAATTATCGCTTTTAATTTAGTCAAGCAACATAAAAACTATTAAGTTTTACAATAGCAATCAATGAATCAGGATAGGGAAATCCACGACAAAAATTTTTAACTACTAAGAAAACATGAGTAATTCCCGGATTTTCCACAATCGAAAAATCGATCCTGCAAAAAGTTGGAGAACAGTCATGGGAAAATTCCAACAGATATAATAGGAAAAATGCCAAAAGTCTAACGAGCTAGATTAATTCTATTCGGAGAACCATATTTGCACTTGCTTGGATGTAGGAATAGGTCGAATTGGAAATAATTTTCCTAAGAAGAGAATGTTAATAATTCTCGATTTCACATTTCATATACATATAACAGAGTCACTTGAACAAATATTATCGATTTCTGCACCATTGTGCAATCTTGGGATTAGAGGGGAAAATAGGTATTTTTTTCCCTTTCGGTTTTCTAATTCTAAAAATGTTTATGTGATACTATCTGTTCCAATCGCTTAACTTATCGTTATTTCATTAATACACTTAAAAAATGTATAAAAATGAATTTAAACTTCGCAGTAAACAACATTCTAAGCATTTGAGGAGATTTTATCAAAGTGAACATATCCACTTTTTTTTTACAATTTTCTTATCTCAGTACCTAACTATACACGGGAGCAGTCTCATTCTGTTTCAAACATCTTTTTTTACCCTTTATGTAAAGTTACATTAAGTTCACAAAAGGTTTTTTTTTGCAAAAACTAAATATATCCACTCTTAAAACCCAACGTCGCAAATTGGACACGCTCACTTTTGATAAAAAAACTCCTCATTTGTATTACACTCTTATACAAATTAAATAATATTATAAGTTGATATGGCTTATATTCATTTTGATGATAGTTGTGAAATAGTCCTCTGATTCCAACCCCCGAAAGTTTAAGCCATTTGAAAATGGGAAGGAGAGATGGTGGGGGAGGCAAAAAGTTACTTTGATTTTTTTTCTTCTGCTACCTTCTGAGAAGTACTACTACAAATAGCTTTTCGATGACAATTAAAATTTAATGTCGTACGCATATTTTAAACATTCCGATTACAGTCCATATTTAATTTGCTGATCACTCAAATAAGAATACAAGTAAATACAGAACTACCTATTTTTCGCACTCTGCAGCTTCCATTCGATTTCGTCAAAGATCCGACTTCTAAGTCGATGAAAAAAGAATATGGAGGCCTTTCTAGGAGGGTGCCATTTTTTTTTCTCTTGACCGAATCAGATCGGCAATCATTTAGCTCATCTTTTGATGTCAATTTTCGTTTCTTTTTTGGATTACGGATTGAAAAGAACTTCGGAATGAATAGAGGATAATAGCCTCTGTTGCTGAAAATCCCCCAACCCACCTTTTTCAGATCAAATCTAAGTCGATATACTTCCGGCTTTTTTGAGTTTCTTATGCGGCCTTTATAAGTTATATACAATCTGCATTGAAATAATATAATTGTCTGTAATATAATAATAATTACAGAACAATAAACTTTAAGATTCTGCTCTTATGGCCCAATTAATGAGGTGTTTCAGTGCAAAAAGATTCCCCACCGCCCTAAACTGGACTAGTTTCTATGTTCAGGTTAATGTAAAGGTGCGTCTTTAAATAATTTAAATAGTTAAAATTCAATGGGTGCATTTTTTTTTATCTGAAAAGAATACATGATTGTTTCCTTTAGTGAGCGTCCTGCTTTTAAACGATCACTAAGTCCACAAAAATCTTTTGACGGATTACTACAATCGATTAGAATTTGCAGCTAATTCTTTCATGACAGAAATCTGTTATCCAAACATCAGTTTATCAACCGTAGGAGCTAGAAATCTGTAAAATAATTTTTACTATTTATCATAATGGCTTAAAATTAATTAAGTTGAAATTGACCACATCTCTAAACTACAGTTTTGGACCTCGTGACTTCTGTCTGAACGACGAGATAAGGATCTCTGTCGCCAGATCACAGCAGCAGTTTCAAAAATAATAAACAATAAATATTTACTATACAAGTTTCAGAGGAAAATTGTGCATCCACTGGAAAATAATGCTTATTCCTAAATTAAAAAGGACACGTTAGAATTTGTAACAAAATGTAGATTTGACATGTATTTAAAAGTTTGCATCACAATTGCTAATGAGATGCATTATAATGGTTACCATGCAAATGAAAAAAAACATAAAAAAGAGAGAAACAACTGCAACGTCCAAAGAGCTATGTATTACTCTAATGCATAGAGTATAGCATTACTCTTCAACACAATTTTGCAAACTGTCATTTTTCAAAAATGTTGTATGCAGAAATAAACCTATTAAGAACGCTAAATGGTATGTCATCATGCATATTAAAGCCAGCCTTGGTGCTGGATTGAAAAGACGATGATACCCTTTATAACTTTTAAAACATATTTCTGTGAAAGACGGGTGCAGTTTCCCATCTACAACAAAGTCGGACAATTCCAAGCTTACTTTAAGGGATTAAATCTGTAGAGTCAACAACGCTCTACTATGCATACTCCAAGAAAGGAAATGTCAAATAATGTGACGCTTACGAGACATTTTTGAAGGAACTGCCCGAATAATGACCATCATTCCTTTACCATATTTTTCAGATTAATTTCAGCAAAAGGCCATTCTCACACTTGAAAGAGAACCGTATTTGTAAACACAACATTTACCCAGGCCAGAACGTTCCCAAAAAGGCACTCCAGCGAGAAAACAACAAATGGACCTACAAAAGCAATAACCTCCAGGTTCCACTAAAAGGCCCCAGATTTATGGACAATCGGGTTGTTTCATAAGTAAACAGGAACTAAACGCAACCGCCTGCGCATAGGATCACCTGCAGACTCTTCAGCTGCCATTCCCTCATACATGTATCCATCCACCAAATCCCCTTCCATCTTCAGCGGGAGGGGTGGAAAGTAAATCTCTGGACTATATTTAGTCAGTATAGCATCCTGACAGGGAGAGGAGTGTGGAGTTTGGACTGTTTGGTTTTTTTTTTGAAGGATCAGCCGTTATTAGATAGATAGATTGGCCTTAAATAGACAGTTTGATCTCCCAGCTCTGTGGACAATAGGGGTCATTTTCCATAGATTAAGGCAGTCGGTGAATTCATAAGCCCTAACCCCACGGTCGCCAGAATTAATCATATCGAGGGCTCTTCAACTGTTTTTCATCCCCGCAAGAATAATTCTGGGAAGCCAAATACAGTGATTCAGCATATTAAATAAGTTGTCATTCGTCGCAGACATTGCCAGCATTTGATGAAAAAAAATGATTTTAGTTTTGTGACAGGTACAATGAAATTACATTTTATATTGTTGTATAGCAACAGAGCAATAACAAAAGCAGTTGCTGTTGAACAAAAAAGTGTTTAAAATGTTCAAGCTGCTTTGAAATCTTCAAAATGACTTAAAAAGGAGTTTGCCGAAATTCATGGAAAACATCCTAATACATGGGTATAACTAAATGTGTTACCACGATCCATTTTCTAAAAGGATGTTAACCCTTTCAAGGATAGAAATCCACATATAAAAGTGAAAAACTCTATCAATAGGACCTGAAAGGATAAATGAACAGGTTCTTAAATTTTAAAACACACAATGATACACTCAGGAGTATTTCAAACAGTAATAATTAAAATAACGATCAACCGAACATGAACGTGTCTAAAAGTATATATCCAAATAATGTAACCTTAGTGATTCTAAGTTAAATTTTGTTGAATTATGAAGAGGAAGTGGAAGAAACTAGGAATCAAATAGAACTCCTCTACATCGAACGGCATTTAGAAGTATATTAAAATTGGTTTAGAATGCACAAATATAATTTTATCTTAATGTGAAATTGCTGCAATAAAAAAAAAATTGGTTTTTCACTAAATTTAAAATAAACTCGACTGGACATGTTGAAAGAGATTTCACTAGAAATTTCGTATAAATATAATGCTATTTAAATAATAAAACCTGACATAATAAATGAGCCGAAGTCGTACGATAAAGAAACGCATACGATTAAAAGAAAGAGAGACACAGTTTCGGCGTCATTCAGCAGATGGCAGCACCACCAACCACGGAAAGTGGAATCACTCGACGAGAGATGCTTATTTAGGGGTGCTAGCTCTACTTCAAATAAATCCACTTTTTGTTCCGATTCTTTTACAAAATAATGAAGAAATTATTTATACGATGGAGTGAATGGCACAAGGTTTCTCTGATCGATCTGAATGCTAGTCATTCATTCACGAATTTCTAGTTTCAATGTAAAGGAATTATGGACCTTAGTACACGGCGAGCTTAATAAAATGGAAGTGTTTTCTTTTAGAAATTGCCCATTCATCAATTTACGAATTTGTTATGTTGTTATAAGAACCTCACACTAGCCAATAAAATGACCATGGTAAGATGAGATGCTGATACTTTCTCTTTTAGTGACAGATATAAGGAGCATCACAGTTCAAAATCTGACAGACGACTTAAAAAGGTACGGTTTTCATACAGAAGGAAAGTAAAAATTTAGAATGTGTAGATACAATGTTTCAAGGCGAATATATATATATATAATATATATATATATATCGGTAGTTTTATACAATAAATTTATAAACTATTGTTTTTTGTACGCATACAGTTATACCTTCAAATATTAAAAATTAAGCAAATTATTAAACAGTTCTCAGGATAAAATGTTTTTTTTAACCCCCTCAAAATACAAATTTAGTTTTATATTAACGCCCGGTTTTGACGGTAAAAGAGTACAATTTTGAGACGGGTCTTTCAGTTTTGAACCCACTATAATTTTCGAATATCACATAAAACCTGAATCAAATGTAATTTGCAAATGAAATAACAATGAATATGCTTTCCGGATTTAAACTGATGAATAGATAAATCAGAAATCTAAAATTTTTCAAAACTGCTTTTAAAAATTAAGCACAGTTTCTTAGTGTGGGTACAAATTAGTCACGGAACGATTAGGCAGGTTGGATTCAAAGATTTAAATAAAACCACTCCACAAAAAATATATGCTGCAGTCGAATGAAGTTAATTTCACCGCTCTCGTTCAAAAAGTAAACCAGAAAACTGGTACCGATTCATTTTAATGAGTTTGTCTGAGCTTTTATCTTATTCCTCTGCACGGGTAACGATTTCTCTAAACTGAAATGTGTTGCTTTTCACTGTAGAATTACCGATTAAAATTAATATTTTCAAATATAGCCCATTTTCGAAAGAACTATATTAAAAATATCAACTTTCAGTTCATCTGAAGGGTAAAAATAACTTGTAAACGGATGTACTTTAACATCTTCGATGAGAAATATGTAGCCTTGTCGTTATCAACATTCATTTCTAGCCACATCCGAAAGTTGAGTAAATATATCCGACCTCAGCTCCTCTAAAATCCAGCATTCATTCTTTACGCACTCCGTCGAGGCAATAACTCAGGAAAGCGGACACAGAAAACAAGGCACCCACTGATGCTCTCCGACCGCAAAAAAACATGGAAATGTACTTTTCTCCCTCTTTCCACCACTGGGATAAACGAGTCTTTCATTTATGGGCTCCACTTTTCTCTATAAATCCACAAGAATTTACAGCAGCGCCTTGAAACCCAAGGAGGCTAACAACAGGTGGACCGAGAGAGCCTATCTTGCTGAAAAACAAGTCTCGACCCCGCATCAAATTTCGGAGACCCCCTCAACCCAGACGGGGTAAACAGGCAGAATAATGATGGGGAGGGGGGAAAAGGAAGCCGCCGAGCCCCAGCAGGATGTTTGGAGGTTCCGCCCATTTCGTGAGAAAGGTCGCAGAAAATGTTTTCGGCAGGTACCCCGAGAGCAGACGAAATTTAAGTGTTTTGGCCTCTTCTCGCGCAGACATAACAAGCCCGGGGGAGGGAGGAAGACAGGATATGTTCGGGTGGTGTGTCAGTGTCTCTGATTTGGTTTTAGTTTCGGATCGAGCAGATGAATCGTTTTTGCTTTGCCTAGGGAATGGTAAATAATAAAATTCAAGGAACTTTTTTTTTACAGCAGGGCTTCTTAAACTAAGTGCTCCGAACCTAAATGAGGTCGTAGAAAACATTCGGCAACATGATCTTTAATCCGACTTTTAAATTAAGAAGGCCGTCATGGATATAGCATTTCATTCAAATTTATGAAACATTTGATCAAATTGAATGAATATACTTAATTTATGATTGACGCATCATCTGCGAGTCTTGTTTTATTTTTGATTTGGTATCGCTTGTCAATGCACGCGAGTCGCGAGCGCAGAAATTTTAAGAAGCATTGCTGTCCCCCTTTTTACAATTAAATTTTATAACTACTCCATATTTTTGAAAACATACCTCTTTGATAAATAGCTCATTCAAGTACTTTGATACTAAATTTTAAAGTAAATCTTGTTGATAATGACATAATAATGAAAAATGGAAGTGAGGTCATAAAACAGATACGAAAACATTCATAAGAGAGGATATATTTTAACACAAAAAAGTTGCAAATGGGGATACACCAAATTATTAGGAGATTAAATAAATTCGTAGGTCAAAGAGTTAGTAATATTACGGTTGGAGACAGAAGCAAGCTTGCAACATTCATCACCAAAGTTAATACTTCCCGAGTACGGTCTTCTTCAAAATTAATTCGTTTAAAATAATGCATCTGATTGCTATTTACGGTCTGCCGTCGAAGATAATGCGTTAAAAAAGGTTCTGAAGGCGAACGCTTCGAGTCGAGAGAGAGGTTATTTGAAAAAGGCACCTGACATCTTCATACAATCAAACGATAGACGTTACTTAGCCAGCTGAACGCATTTCCGAAACGTTCAACTTCATGCAATAGAAACTCAAGTACTAATAAAATTTATTGCATAAAATGATAATTCTCATTTTACTGCGTATTGTATACATGCAGTAATTAAATATTTATAAAATTATTCAACAATAAATGCACAATAACAGCAATAAATTCAATAATAATAGTAATTCCAACATCTTCGGTAAGAAAAAAAATCTCGCTAATCAATTAATTCTAATTGAAATATGTCAAAAGAGCGATGATTAAAAAATTATTCCGTACAGAGATCATCTTTTAGTTTCAATAACTTGATACAAATACAAAATTTAAAACGCATCATAATCAGCTTATGTCAGGGCAATGATGTGAATCTGTCATTATCGTATAAATAATCACATCAATCGGTGTTAACAGCTGCATGTTGCTCGATGCAGTGAAAGGCAAGGCCAGCGACATGCATGGCATCCGAATGCGATACATTCAAAGAGAGCGCTGGAAATATACCTCTTTCTTTAACTGCGTGCAAGCAAAGATTACTGGAGTCAGCAATGACTGCCTATAAGTCAATTCTGCTAATTTGAGCTTATAAACGCGCTCATAATAAAGGTTGACTGTGTATTTGTAGTGTTAAGCTGCATATCAGGAGTGGATTTAGATTAATCAAAACAACAGACCCGAATAAAAAATGATTTCCGTTCAGATTAGCAAGACTTGTGTATTTTATTTTCCCATATAGCTCAGAGTAGGGTAGATTTTGACCGAAAGGATAACCTAACATTTAATAAGTTTGTGTGCGAAATACGCGAATATAGTATATTTTGGAAATAATTTAAACCACACCAAAGCAAGAACAAAACACGATGTTCAAAAGAAGGTGAAAGCGCGTAATTCAATATTTTCCAAAATCAACTCTTTTCTTTCTTCTCAAAAACATTTGTCTTGACAAACATATACACTTGAAAGATTTTCTAATAGAGCTGAAATTTTTACCACAAAATACAATCCTCAAAAAGAATGAATTGTAGAAAAGCCTCAATAGACAGAAAATACAATTAAATACTAGAAGACTCGGCCGTTCGATTACTACCACCGACGTCGATAATTACCAGTGCACCCTAAGCTCAGAAAGTGTTTCTTTTAGCCTAGTGCATATTGGATTTTCTGTCAGGACCACACACTGGCCTCTATAATCTGAACGAGCAAGATAACTCGAGGGGGGACGGCAGGCGGTCGATCGCCCCCCCTCCCACTGCAAATGCAGGGCATGACTCACCACCCTTTTACGAACCACCTCTCCTAATATCGATCGGTACCAAGAAGAGCACTTGACGCAAGGCACAGGGCTACTAGTAATAAACGGATTTTCCCCCTCACGTTGGTAATATGTGAACGTGCAAGTAATATCTCCTCGGTCGCACGTTTACATCTAGTCAGGCGTGTATCCGCTATAACTAATGCTGTACAGCAGGAGTTGGTGGTGGTCGCGTACGGTTGTCAGCTTTCGGTAAAACAGCAACAGAAGAGAAACTGGGGTTTGCACACGGCAAACTAGGGTATTTCGCAAAGAGATATTTGAGGGAAATGGAATTATTAACACACAGATTAAGCTGTACAGCAAGAGTTGTTGGTGGTGGTCGCGTACGGTTGTCAGCTTTCGGTAAAACAGCAACAGAAGAGAAACTGGGGTTTGCACACGGCAAACTAGGGTATTTCGCAAAGAGATATTTG
>BGPR01000525.1:397594-426884 GCA_013235015.1 Araneus ventricosus
TGGGGTTTGCACACGGCAAACTAGGGTATTTCGCAAAGAGATATTTGAGGGAAATGGAATTATTAACACACAGATTAAGCTGTACAGAAAGAGTTGTTGGTGGTGGTCGCGTACGGTTGTCAGCTTTCGGTAAAACAGCAACAGAAGAGAAACTGGGGTTTGCACACGGCAAACTAGGGTATTTCGCAAAGAGATATTTGCGGGAAATGGAATTATTAACACACAGATTAAGCTGTACAGAAAGAGTTGTTGGTGGTGGTCGCGTACGGTTGTCAGCTTTCGGTAAAACAGCAACAGAAGAGAAAGTGGGATTTGCACACGGCAAACTAGGGTATTTCGCAAAGAGATATTTGCGAGAAATGGAATTATTAACACACAGATTAAGCTTTACGTATAGAAACAGTGAAAAGCAATAATTGCTAGACGTATAAATGAACCAAACACAAATTCCATTATATGAAATAGACAACCAATTAATAAGATAAATGGCTAAGCTAGAGAAAAAATGAAGTAGTAATTTCTCATCCCTAGAAAGTTTTTATTGTTTATTCAGCCCATTTTTGAGAGAAATTTTTTTTTTAACACTCCCAAGCGTCTAAATTATAGGAAAGAAAATAAACAAACGGAGCATTAATTATACAACAGACACAATTAAACAATTTAAATTTAAATGAAATGTAATAAATCAAGAACAGTTTCTAAAGTAATCTTGCTTACTAATATTAAAGGTGAAACAAAACTAGTGAAGTTCTGGGACGCTCCTTCAGAGCTTAACAGTTTCGCCATCAGCGTCACATACGTGACGCTTCGGGTCCCCCATCTAAGCTCGAAATCATGTGACATATGTTTTTGTTATTATTATTTTATAGAAACTGCAAAGCTTTGCGATCGTTTTTCTCGAAGAGTGGTAGCAGGGATTTTCGAAGAGAAACCCCTTCCTTTTAATTCACGGGAAGAATTTTCGTGCTCTTCCAACGTTCATGGGGTTAATTAATCTTGTTTTCCCTCAGTAGCATCAAATATATCTCAAAAGCGGGCTACGGGATCTTGTAGTACATGATTCACACGAAAAATTATCCTCAGGATAATTTGACAGCTTCTCACAGTTTAGTCTCCGCACTGTATGAAAGACTTATGTGCTTTCGCAGAAGGACATGTACCAGTTTGTAAGCAGAGGAAACCATCTTCCGGTACATATTCCACTTTGACTTTGGCAACACAACATGCCCCTGTACCTGAAATCTCAACATGATTTATCAGCAATTTGGGATGGACAGATGTGGAAGGAGAGCGATCCGCTCCCCAAAAACATTAAGCACCCGCCGACTTGCTTTGGCCTGCTAGTTTTTCCTCATACATCTAGTTACTTATTTTTTTAACATAATTTACATGGCCTATGAGATCTTTAACATTATAATAGTTGAGTACATTATATGGATAATAACAATATTAAACACAGATAAATAACTACAAATACAATAGAATAACTAATACTATGGAAATAATAGAAATGTAGAGATCGATAAAATGAATTATATATATATATATATATAATAATCTCGCTTAATTTTATTTCAAATTCTAATATTATATATTTTAAAGTCTTAAAGTATTCCAAAATCTCTTTTTTCAAATTCCAGTTTCGTTCTATTTCCCACTCTGGGGGTTTATTATCTCTCGTTTTGGCATATTTATTACTAAAAGAATATTTTAATCGTTTCCACGCGCACACAACTCGCGAAATTATTGCCGCCATGCATTTCCCCTAAAACACTTACGTAATATACTAAAAATAGCTATTATTCCCTTCACTTTGATCATGTGTCTATCTGTTAAATCCAGGGTTGCGGTGATTTAAATCAGTTGATTAAAATCACTGATTTAAATCGCGATTTAAATCAACTGATTTTTTTTAAAAAAATCACTGATTTAAATCACTTTATTTTAAATATCAAGTTATTCTGCTTTAAGGAAATAAAATTGTTCATGTATCTTTAGTGATTTTAAAGTATTTTTGAATGTATCTTTAAAGAAAGAATATATAGAACATAAAAAAATATTTTATTGAATTGATGTAACTAGAGTACTTTCCGTATCTTTATTTTTGAGAACACAAGCAAATTAGATTCTAACCCTTTGCGGTGCAACGCAATAATTTTTTAAAAATATGATGAGAAAACATCTTGAATGGCTTTAGTTTATTGTCTAGACATAGAATCTACAAAAAAAAAAGTTTTTTTAAAAAACTTACTTCATTCCGAGGGAGGGGGTCGTCCTCCTTTCGGGTCGCCACCTTGATACACTCAAAAATTATTGTTGAATATTACAGAAAGTTATGAATTAAAACTTCAAGAATATTGGAGCAAAATTTTCGAGTTACTTTGCTAAAATTGTTTAACGTCCAGAACTGAAAAATTTCTTATCTCCAAGCCAAAGAATTTTCCAAAACTTTATCTTTAATAATTCCTATTCTGAAACAAAATTTCATAAGACTGCTATATACATTCTAAAAGGAGTACTATTAGCCCCATCCTAAACCTATTATTTTCCATTTATAGTTGAATTTAACGGTTCAGAAGCGAGTGAAATTAGGTGTGCCATTAATTGGCACACCTAATTTCACCCGCAAAGGGTTAAATAAATCTCTAATGAGCAACACAATAAAATGCAAAGTATGAGATGCTCCTTTTTTTATAAAATAAAATAAATATTGTGAAAGGATCATGTTCACAAAGAAAGAACATAGTAAAATGCAGTGAGTTTCATTTTAATACTGGAGAAAACTAAATAGTGTTGAGGACAACAAAGTTTTTATATTGCAGTAATGTTCAAATGTAAGATAATTAAGTAATGCATATAAATGTTCCAAAAGAAATACAAACATCTACATAGTGCAATTTAAATTATGATCTATACTTATAAAAGGCAATGTTTGTGAGCATGTGCACAATGTCCAAATAAATCTATCGCACTTACAGTCATGAAATTTGGCACACAGGTAGTCCTGATGGTGACTCAATGCACCTCGAAGCCTGAATTTTAAATTTTATCTAGAAAATTTTTTATTTAATGTTTTGGGTGAAAAAGATTAGGATTAGAGAAAGCTTCAAAACTTGTTTTTGTAATGAAACAAATGAACAGCTGAGTGTAAAATTCTCCAATATTCTAACATACAATAATATATCTATAGTCAAGAAATGACAATTTTTTATATTTTTCTTTAATAAAATTGTCTTATATTTCAAAAGTATATTATTTTTATATTTTAGTTCAAAAATATTTTTTAAATAGTTGTTACATTTTTAAATTAAATTTTTTAATTTGTTTTTTTAAAAAGAAAGTACAGCTTAATGACTGGTATGTTGTTATTTATATATATATATATATATATATATATAATTCTATAACTGTAGGGCTCATTGTCTAATATACAAATGTTAAATATATATATGTAGTTTTAAAAAAATCATTAAAATCAAAAAAATCTTGATTTAAATCAAAAAAATCGATTTTTTTGAAAAAAATCAAAAAAATCGACAACCCTGGTTAAATCCCTACCTGAGAAAATGTAGGGATCTTCTGTTCTCTTTTGGCATGAAAACTTAAGGCTTCATGTACGTACATTCCGTCACTCTCCCATAATAAAATGAAAATTAGAATTACTCGGCGTGTTTAATCATTTAACGACTACAACAGCGAATACAATATATATATATATATATATATATAATGAAAAATAAACCAATAAATGTACAGTTTTATAAAGAAGATATCGCACTGTCTGACGACCGCAGTTTAAACCCTCGACAACGTAAACGACATCTTAAATACTTCGTGCCCCGGCGATTTTTATCTTTTAAATTACTAACTGCTTCGATTTAATCACAGATTTAAGTATAAAAAAATTTTGCAATTTGATGCAGGAACCATACACTCACTGTACGCGAAGAGGGTCAAGAAAAGTAATATTAAACACAAGTTTTGATTCGGAGACAAATTATTTCTAAGATCAATTGCATAGCGAATTCACGGAGGGAAAATGGGCTTAAAATCAATAACAAGTTTCCCTTCATGAAATTATAATTTGATGACTAGAAAAAAACTTTATATTCCAGTAGGGAATCTCACTGACGCGAATCCAGTTATGATTACTCTCACCGACGCATTCCTTGAAAGTTAAGACTCTCCCTCTCTTAGGGACACTGAAAATTAACAAAACGAAACTACTCTTCCTTTCCGTGCATTAAACAGGTGAAGTGGAGGAAGATCACCCTCCACTCGAAGGAGGAGGGTTGGCGGCGTGGGAAGCTACTCCAAGAAGCCCACAAACAGGGTCAAGTAGAAGTTAGGACTCTTGGGATTTCCCCGCTACTCAGAACGAGGTCTTATCCCGGAAAAACAGTCATCAAAAGATCCATCGCCGCCGTCGATGCTCTTGAGGATTCCGCCGGCAATGAATCTCTCGAGAAATCATTAACTACGTCCAATCTTCTCTCCATGGGATGCTGCATGATTATTGCTTCTTTATCTTTCAGTGACTTGTCAAGGATGGGGGAGTCGTGGGTTCGGTTTGACTCTCCAAATAACGATAAGCTACAATTATCTTTTTTTTTTCGAAACAAATTATTAAGAAAAAGCTGACGCTTTGAAAGGAATGTTTTGCAGAGCGAGTGGTTACTTTATTATGATACCCTTTAATCATCCCTGCTTTGTTTCCGATATGTATAAAGAAACAATATATTCTTTGAAAGATAATGTAATATTATTCCTGGAAGAAATAGAATTTACATGACTTGCGAGTAACGCAGAATATACTAGTTATTTTAACAGGATTTGTATTTCATAGCGTAACAGTAAAACCACAAACTAGCACCAACTCAGTCCATCCCCAAGTCTCACACAGATACTTTTTTGAACATTCATTCAGAAGACGTGGACGTTGGTACTGCAATATTACGCCTTGCATAATTTAAAAGACTTTATATAAATCGGGACTGTAAGCACATTCAGGTTATTAGGGAGATATTGCTTACGATAAATAATTCTTCGGCAAAATAATTTTTTCTTTCTTTTCCAATTTGCAGATTACAGTCCATACAGACAATGTCAGTGGTTTGGACAGAAGGGTTTAGGATACGTTGCATTAGCATTTTCCAAAGGGATACCTTCGTTTATACATCCGTGCCAACAAAATTACAGATTACATGATTTGAAGCAGAAAAGTCTGGAAGGCATTTAATTTCACAAGGTTTTTAATTCAACAATTTATTTTAATTTTCTTTTTATTAAGCAGTCCAATAAACAAAACACTAGGATGCGAAAATAATCGCCCAATCTTACGTTTTGTTAGAATATGATAGACGCATCTCAAGCACAAAGCAGGCAAACAACTCGCAAGTCGTAATCCCTCATTATATTTTACAGAGATAAACCACACCTAGTATCTTTGAATAATCACAGTACTTGAGGTAAATCTCTTTTAGATCCCCTGATGACTTTTTGGTCTGATGGGTGGCCTTTCGTGACACGATGGAAAGGAAGTATTTTTGGAAGGAAGAATATTTGCCAACGTCCTGTCACGGGAACATCATATAAAGAGAACCTCGCAAAAGTAATTTAAATTATAAGTTACAAAATAACATTTTTTAAACAATATTAAAACAACAGATACAACTTCTATCTTCGTGTACGAAAAAAAAGGAAAGAAGTTTGGCATAATATAATGACTACAGATTTCAGTGATATTAGCCATTGCTACATCATAATACAAGATTACAATAACAATGCAACGAGATGATCACTGCATCCATAAAACAACCAATTCAGGCATTGCTAAGTTTTGTCCCTAATTCTCAGCCTGTTCAGTACTGCTGCGACAGGTCTGAGTAAAATTAAAAAAAGTGTGAAATATCAGACATATTAGAACACAACATGAAAACATATAAGAAAATACAGTTGAATAAGTTTCAGGAACAAATTAAACCTCAACAAAAACAAAATTTAACCCTATTTCACAGGAGCTCACGTAATCCTTACACAATTCAACCGATTCTGGAAGAAAGACTCTTCAGAGTCGAGTTATTCTTTAAAACAGTTTATAAACGTGAGCCACATTTCTTCTTTCTGCAAAAACAACGCGATAAAGCGTACTTCCATCTGGTGATGCAGTCTAAAAGGGCACTTTGTTCGCGGGACGCAGTGACCGTGAGGGCTCTTACAAGGAGATCTCTATGCGGGAGGCCAGAAGACAGCCTGCACTCTTCGGATGGAATATGTAACACGCTTTTCACGTGTCTCCGATATCGCGGTCAATGCTCTGCTCAATTCACAATGACAGATCCCACAGGAAGGATTTCGCACTATGAATAGACACTCAGAATTCAATTACCAAGGACGGAAAAAACCAGGATCCGTATTGGCGCGATCGACATTAAACGCGCGTGAAGACGATCTTGATGGAAAGGGATTGAATTCGGGTTAATTGTCTCCGAGGAGAAAATTTAGACGCATTCAACTACAGACGATAGAGAAGATTATAACGCAAACAAAATGTGATCTCTCAATGAAAATATTATGAATAAAAACGCGGAGACTGAATTTGACTACAGCAATTGAAATATTTTTTGTACTAGTCTTCAACCCCGTGCAGCTTGCTCGTTTCTTTCATCTATTCGCATTTCTTTTAAAAGGATAACGAGGAAGCGAAACACAAAACATGCAATATACTTCGATTTAGATGAGAAAACTTTCGGAAAATACATTATACATAAGATTTATGTATAGCCTATATACTTTTATTCACAAAAAAACATTTTATTTCAGTTGTTAGACTGATACACAAACCAGAAATATTAACCCCTTGACCTACGAAGTATTCAATATCCTAATTAGATGAAACCATCCCCATTTGGGATATCTTCTGTTTCAATCTATTTAAGATGGTAAAAGATATTTGAGACATTTAAGCGTGTCCAAGTGATTTTTTTGTATTCAAAATGAATTGTTACGTTGACTTAATTACGGATTGAAATCGCAAAAATTCTGTAATTCGATGCACGTGTCAGACACGTTGTTGCAAGTGAAGGGGTTAAGAATTGATACAAGGCCTGAATGCCTTCAATGTAGCCCAATTCTATGCGGACTTCGTATTTCTTAGCCACTGCCAAATGATATGCATACCATATGGGCGGCAGCCCAATCTTCGAAGTACTATGTTACACTAATATTAAAAAGGCGTTACTTCCTATGATTCAGGATACATTTGCATCGCTAACAGCGAGGACCATCGATAGAATCGAGATTCAGGACAATATCTACGTATCTCGATAATCACACAGATTTTGTTTACCAAGCAAACAACTTTTTAGGTACTGGACAGAAAAAAAACAAAGTATGTAAATCGAGGCATTCATTTGCGAGCTTCAACAAATACTGCAACTAAAAGTATTTAAAAATCAAATGCACGGCAAACCAGAAGGCACTCCACCGTCCACGCTTTTGTACGAACGTGAAAATGACTGACTCTCGATCACACCTAATATGCATGATTCTCCGATAGAACTGAGGCTCGAACCTGCGATCATGAAGTCTGCACTGTTAAACCAGGCCACCATGACGCGACGACCATACAGATCGGTTTTAGTTAAAAGGCAATTTTAATAATACGCATATCTGTGTTTTTATACGTTCATCACTTGTGAGCCCTTTCTGCCCACTGCCTCATAAGAAGTTGCGCACATACACACACCTGAAGACAATTGAAAAAAGTCCTCTCAGTTATTAAGCCGCAGTAATTAAATCTAAATCAATAAAATAGAAAGAAATGCAAAGAACAAGCAGCAAGTATCGCAAACAGATCCATAGCATTGTTAGCAAAGATAAATATTTTAGTTAATGGGATGATTTGATTGAAAAACTCATTTTTAGGGTTGTGACTCAGTGTTCTTCAAGGAGTGCGATCGAACGATAAGAATAAATTGATGACATATAAAAAGAAAACTTATTTCCTACACTTGAGAATTTTTAAGAAATAATTCAAATCTAAATCTTTTACCTTATTATGTTTACTAATAGATATTGAAAAATCCGACAAAAGGGTGCCATTTCAAATCTTGGCCTCAAATCAACACAGAAAATTCTCTACGCTATTGTAATGAACTTCGAATCCAAAGTTTAATATCTGGATTACATGAAAATAAATTCTATTTAAGTTGAAACCCCGTTCTGAATTTAAGTACCGTTTTAACCTCTAGGTATACACACTGTTAGGATTAAAAAGAAAAAAAAACACCTTCTGGTACATTCTGCCCGATCATAAAATTAATTCAGCTACGGCAATAACTAACCTTCATATTTCTTGATAAAAAAAAAGGAAGGAATTCAATAAATAATTCCAGAAAACACGAATTTCACACGAAAAAGCAACAACCGTCCAATTTAAAGTATCTAATTAACGGAAAGAGGAAGAATACGTGACTACGAGTTTAACCCCATTTCAAATAGGCGCAAACACAAAGAAACGAATGATGTTCTGTCACTGCAATTACGTTTCTCAAAGATTCTATAATGACTTTTTTTGTCTCTTTAATTAAGTACCCTTATCATACTTGCATTAGATGCGAAGAGCTCATGAAAGTTTATATACTACGAGTACACAACAAACGCACAGAATAATAATAATAAAAGAAATTATGTCTCCTTGACCTAACCGAACAAAAAAATTAACGGAAAATCAGTGATCCGTTTACTGCAGCGAATGCTGCATGGTCAATCCAAGAGGATATGCGATGTTAGTAGTCAACACAACGCCAACCTGGGCGGTGCACACAAACATAACCATTCGTCATTAAGATAACTCCAATCGCAGATTCAATAAAGGGTGACACATCTACCGTTGTTAAGGGCTTAAATTATTAGCTGAGTAAATGCTGGCTGCAAGGGAAACGAGGTTAAAGAAATACAGTTAAAAAACCCAACAAAAAATACAAGCAAGCAGCAAAACAAGGGGAAAAAAAAACTAAAAATCCTTGGTAAGGTTTCATTCCAGAGAGACAGCATTTCTAGCTAGCTGATAAGGCGAAGTGGGATAAATAAATAAAAGAGTAAAATATGAAAGCCCCCAAAACAGGGCCCCCTGAACTCTTTCGCGCAGAGCAGAAGGTCTGCGTTCGGTTTGTTTACGTGAGAGGCCAGCGAGGTGGGAGGAGGAGAGGGGAGATGAAATCATGAGTATCTCTTGAGAACATACTCCAGCTGTACGGCAATGGGAGGCATAAAAAAAAAAGTTGGAAAAGGTCAGCGAGATGGGAGGAGGTTCGCGAAGCTCTGGTCCTGACAGCAATGATGCACGACGAAGACAACACAACACACCTCGATAAACCAAGTAAAATGGAGGAAAAGGTTATTTTTATTTTAAGGATGGAAAAGAAAAAGTCGGGGTGTTTTCTTTTTCAGTTGTAAAAACCTGCAAGGGAAGCAAAGTGCTTAAAAGAGAATGACATTTTTTTTTACGTCTTTATAAAAACGGAAACTGGTTTAACTGCAAAAAGTGAAAAGGACGCGAACCATTTTTAAAAACTGTAAAAGGAAGCGCTTTATTTTTATCAAATGTAGGGTACATAGAAACGTAATTTTACAGAGAGAGACAGAGAGAGAGAAAAAAGGGGGAAGGAATTAAATCTTTACTTAACAATTAATTACTTAATCTTTAATTCTTCTTCTATTTTCAGACTAAATGTATCCAATTTACAATAGTACAATGGTATTTTCTAAAGCAGTATAGAACAACTAAAGTAACTTATTTCCAATAGTAACTGTTCAAATTGGCCATATTAATATTTTTATAGAAATGTAATAAGACCATACTTGTGCTCAATTTCCAAAGTTTCATAAAATATTAAAATTAACTAGATAGAATGAACATCCCAAAGTTCAAGAAAGTTTGATGTAGTTGTTAGGCAACATCATTTTCTAGAACTGTTTCCGTACACATTTTTTCTGCTACTATATACGTTTCTTTGCATGTAAAAACATATGATTTAAATTTAAAATAGCACGAAGATCGATTTTAATGGTTGGAGATAATGGCATTTCAAAGTAATATCCAATTGTTTGATTGCACTTTTCCGAGATGTAGTATCCCCATATCTTAGCGAACCATGCCATCCAGCACAATTCACAGAATCGATTTGATACAAGGCATTCCTAGCAGTCATGACAATTTCCGACAAATAACTGCTCAGAATCAATTGAATATGATTCACAACCTAATTAAGGCACAGAAGAATGGATTATTTCATTACACTAATTAAAAGCAGGGGAGGAAGAAAAAAAAAAGGATTATCCAGAAAACACACAAACTCTTACTCCAAGATGGTAGGAATAAAATCGGCAGCGTCTGAATCCGATGCACTAGTTGTCCAAAACCCTTAGCAAAACAACTGAATATGACTGAATATTAATAACCACTTATTCATATGCATTATTTTCATTACTATAATTACACGACATATAATCACATTTTGTAAATCCTGTTTATTCAATTTAATCTAAAAAATTTCGTAAGAAATGAACACAACTCAACTTAAGTCTGACGTAATTTTATCAAATTAGAAACGTAATACAAAACGTAATTTGAGGCAGTTAATGACCTTTTAACGAGATAATATCGAGTCAGAATCAGAGCTACGTTTTAAGAATCAAGGCGAATTCTTTATGTTAGTAAAAGAACCGAAAATATAAAACAGGAAACCACAACACGCACTAATTATAATATAAAAAAGATCGCGTTAATTTACAACGTGGTGTTAGAAAGAATTATGCGGTTGAACCACTTTTTTTTAATATTCTCTGAAAAGATTATCTAACTAGCGCTGTTAGTTAACTTTATAAACGCAACATACTTTCTCCTCTAAAAAAATGAGCGCGTTTCGAAGAAATCCTTCGACACAAAAATAATGAAACCTAATTAGTAAATTTATTAGCTAGTAGAAGAGAGGAAAAAGGATTTACAATAAAACATCTCGTTCACAGGATGGCACCAAAACGACATATTATCGAATCTAAGTTCAAAATGCGATACACTTAGGGTTACAATACGTCCGGATTTCAAGCTCACGTCCGGACTAGTGTCCGAATCTTTAAAATGTCCGGTTTTACGCCAGTGAATGCGGCGAGAGAAATTTGGTCGTTTGAGAAAATATGACGTATTCGAAAAAATGACATCATTCTGCTAAAGTTTTCATTGTTTACATCCATTATTGATGAGAAAGTGGATGAGCCCCCAGTTCAAACAGAAAATTAAAAGCTTTGGCAGTTTTAATTCTGTATTTCATTACTATATAACCAAACATAAATCAAAATTGTTTATTCTTTGCAATCTGACGTCGTCAAGTTTTTTTTCACTCCTCAAACTCTGTGCTACTGTTATGAAAGAGGTCGTAGGCAGCATTTGGAATTTTATTTTATACTTTGAACCCCTCCTTAAGATCCTCCGGTATGTCCAGATTTCAATTAAAAAACTATGGCAACCCTAGATACACTACACACTTTAGCCTGACAATAAAGTAGCATGGGTTTAATTTTAATGAGATTTCATAATCACTTTAGATATTATGCTTCCAATTTCAAACATTATTAATAAATACCAAATATTTAAAAAATTTAAAAATAATACCAAACTTTTTTACACACACGTAACGAGAAATCACAAAATTTTTATTCCCTTCCGGAATTTAGATAAAAGATTGTTCCTCGTTCTTGAATTTTCATGAGAGAACATGTAACAAAATGCAATTCTCATTATTGGGTTTAGCGATCTTCCAAAACATTTTGTAACACAAAAAATAGCAATTAAAATGATTATCTTCATTGTAATTGTTGTTGGTTCTCATTTTTTAGAGAAGTTAGCAAGGAAATATCTGTTAATTTTGTTTCGGAAAAAAAAGAAGGAATACAGTTAGTTTCTATTATCGCGAAGTTTGATTTATGGTTCCTAAATAACCCTTTATAAGGCCGTGGTATAAGTTGGCATAAGTTGTCGCCAATTTTTACGATGAAACAAAAACAGAGAAGTTCCAGTTTCTTTTCTGATTAATTAAAAAAATTAATGTGATCGAATAAGCTAAATTACTTTATTTTTTTAAATTACTCTCAATCCCAATGCCATTTTACTATAACACTACAAGCAAAAAATTGCCCTATAGAGAGTTAAAACACGAATTTCTATCCTTAAATTTTCTTTCTACTATGGTTTTAGGCGACGCCCTATCGAATACTTGGGACGTTATAAATATTAAAAAATATTGAAATGAATAGGAATGAATCAGGACCAAGGCAAATCGACGTAATAAAGAGGTTTCACTATGTTTTAAAGTAGATTCCAGGAAGGCATGTCAATACTAGGCAAACAGATGACAGCATTATTTATTAGTTCCCCCGAAAAATGAACGACTGGCAAGGAATTACTTTAGGCTGGTAGGGCAGTATGTCTGCTTACTTTTTAAAATTCCATTTATGCCAGAGAATTTTCACTCCAAATCTTGGTTTTCTTGGATCAGCATGTAGAGAATGTCAAAGGTGGTTTGCGACAAGGTTTATTTTAGAGCAGTTTATTTTTAGATCATGAATTTTAAACCACCCACCGTCTCGTCTGTATTTACATGCTTTGCTCGCCGAAGGGTAGATATCGTGTTTTAGGATTCGATATCTATTACGCTGCAAATTACCAAGAAAATGAAGTTTGTCAGTTTCATTTCAGAAAGCAACACGTCCCGTTTATTTATAAAAGTATCAAACCGAATAAGTGACAGATCGAGGCGATCAATAAAGTACTACTGTGTTTATAATCTACATAAAAGATTTGATACCTGTACTTTTCTCTTGTATCTAGACATGTTTTGGGACAATATTTGAAGTATCTTTTTCACAAGTGCTTGGTCGCGTATTTTTTTTTTTGGGGGGGGGGGGGCGCGAACACTTCGATTGCCTGTTTTTTTAATATTAAATGGAAGGATAATACTTTCCAAATATTAAATTAAAATTCTCTCATTTATTAGACATCTTGTTTCGGGCAACATAAAAATCACGTCTGAATTATACCGTACAATTAGACGGCCACTGCTATTAGACTGCACATAAACAGTAATTAAAAAAAATTGCCCATAACTTGAAAAAAAAGTTGCGAGCTCAGATTATGCATCATCTGCTTGGTTTATTTTTCTCGCTCCTACACACGATGTTGTTTAATACTTGGGCACACAAATAAAAATATTTTTCGGTTAAAAATGGAACCTCGAAATTATTTTTCTGTCAAATAAGAATTTAGAATGCAAAAAGTTTTAAGAAGCTTTTACAGCTTTCCACCATCTTTTATTATCCGGCCACAGTCTGTCCTAGTTACGACTACATACAACGAGATGAAGAATCAATCCACTTTTAAACTTCTTAAATTATAAATGAAACTTTTTTTTCTTGTCATTGTTTACCAAGGATAATTTTAAATGTGTACAGAATTCATAATCCCATAGATGCTATCTGATTTTAGTATTTGCGGCCGAGACCGAATCCTGAATTTTTGGATAGCAGCTTGTCATATTATATACAGATTAATAAAAATCCTGTAACGCAATACACAACATAATTCACATATAGCTTTTCTGACAATTGATACATGTCTTTCTGATATTATTAAATATTTTCTTTGTCAGCACAAATGGCACATATATAAAGCGCTATTTAACAACTTCAATTGAATTCACGCAGCATACACTTAGCACGTTATCAAAACTTTCTTTTTGTATTAAAACACATCAATACGAATAAGTGTGGTAAAAATATTCAAAACAAACGGATGAGCGCACTAGAATTTTCTCTTATTATTTTTACATAAAGCTAATTAAAAATTTCAAAGTAAAAACCTAACTAACTAGATATTTTGTTTAGCTAATTAGGCAGAAGGCCGCCCCATGGGCTACCTTAGACAGGTGCATCTGAATTAAAATCAAATAAGATCTTCCAAATAATTTAGAGTGCACCGTTAACCTCAAACATTTTCTTTTCCACCCATAACGGCCACGTGTTAATTTCTTAATAAACAACACTATATACGGTCTTCCATTTGTCCCCATAGCAACCACTTCTCCAATACCAAAAACCACACAAAGCCATTCTATTCTATTTACGGTATCCCATCTCGTCCAGAGGAAATAAATGTAAAATAAAAACAAAAGCTCATAAAAACGATTAACAAGATAAAAATAAAGCTGCGAATCCGCGGTGGCTCACTTGAGAATTATCGAGAGGAACGTATGGTTTCCTGTGAGGTGCCCCGCAAGGAGCCATCTCGTGGGAAAGGGCACCGGAAATACGCTTCCTCGCACTACAACATCCCTCGGGCTCCCCCTGACATACATCCCCCAACAGGTTAAAAAACGAAAGTGACCGAGATAGGAAAATATATCAACAGAGATAGATCACGCACACTGGAAACACCTTGACGAATACAAAGAAATAAAAGGAGTTCATTAAAAACGCTGATAAGGCCAGGAAGGGTGTTCTCAAATTTCTTCCTCGGGATAAGTATAGACACAACCCTTTCCTTCCGTCACGGTTGCCGAGAACAATGAAGTGTCGCGCAGACGATTTTCGCTAATTTATTCTGATGTTAAATAGATGGGATAATGATGTCAGACAAGTTAATAGTTTCTTTTAATTGGCTACCGAGAACAGCTGGATTTTGATTTTGGAGAGTTTGTGGAAGTTCTAGTTTGGGTGTGGCGTAAATTACAGTGTATCGAACGAAACCGGAGGGGGAAAAAATGCCGCCAAGAAATTAAAATAAACCAATTTATCAAACTGAACTGAAATCAATATAAAAAGCGGATAGCAGTAAGGTATATTGGCAACCGAGGAGCTGAAAAATCAGAAGTTATTTATGTAGATATACTGCAAACAAAATTTAAAATACCTAAAGGAAAAAAAATCATTTAATGAAAAATTAAAGGTATGAAATTATATATGTGACAAGTTATATACTAAGTACAGGTTGTGAGCTGTATACATTTTTATATAGCACGAAAGATTTATAAATTATTGAATCAATAATCACTAAACAGAATATTAAAAAAAATGTTTGACTTATGAAATGTTCATCTTGATATGCTTTTCCTCATACATGCATATGTTTTTCTATATGCATATTTTCTTTCTTTTCTTTATAAAAGTTTCTATAGAAATTTTTACAGCTTTTAACACATATTTCTGAAAAATGAACGCTTTTTCACTTTCATATGCAATATCAGCGTATTAAGTGTGCGCCAATTAGTGATAAATGTTTTGGATAGAGCAAACAAATTTAGAAAACAATGTGAAAATTTATTATAAATATATATATGAATCTATTTCTGTTATTTCAAGGCTTTCATTAAATTATCCAACACCTCATTTTCACCGTTCTTTCACTTTCTTCAAGTTTTCAATAAAACGCAATTCATTCAACACAAACTCTGTATGATGTGTAAAGAAATGACGGAAAAGAGAGAGAGAGAGAAAAGCACGAAATGCAATTCTGCTCATACCCAAACAAATGCAGAATATGTGCTGCCATCTATCTACTTCTATAAAAACTAAGCGAATGCTGAGTATTCCGTATAACAAGGGAAGGTTCATATATTATGAAATTTGTAGAAGAGATCAGACATATATAATGAATCGAAACACAGATAATAGTATGGGGGTTAATTTTAATGTAGGCTCATTTACTAAAATTTTACAATTAAAATAAGTTTACTCTACGTAAAACCGTGCACTATTCGGAGCAGTTAAAATATTGTACTCATGCATAATATAATGGAAATTCCTGCTGAAATGCCCCTCCATTGAAGTTAAAATTCCTTTAAGATAGTATTTGGAGATTGTTTTTCTCTGATAATGCCTGAAATCATTAATAGTGTCAGTTACTTGTCTTCACTCTGAGAGAAACGAACAGCATATAACGAAGATATGTAATACTTCGAAAGGATTACTTATATTTCAAGAAAGCACATTAAAAAAAATAATTTCGAAAATCCTGACAAAAATCATTTCATTTTCTGCCATTGCTAAATACTAACATTAAACACACACACACAAAGTACACATTTAAACCTCCCAGCAATCGATAGATGGCGCCATGAGCTGGTTAAGAGCACATTACTAACTACCCTGCATTTACAAAAAGTTCCAATGAAGTTACATATTTAAAAATAAGAAATAAACTGGCAAAAATAAGAAAAGTTCCAATTTAAATTTTAGAAAATATGCATTAGCCATGAATTAAATTTTAAACTGCTTAATGTTTTCAGATTTAATTTTTTTTTCTAAACTAACCCAATTAGAAATATATTTTTTCTGGCCCTACATATAATTTTAAATATTGCGCTTATAATACAAAATTTTCCCACAAATTAAATTTTTTAAAAATAAAAAATTAAATGAGAAACATTTAAAACAAGGACCTATTTCTATCGATTTTCCATTAATTTGTATTTTCTGAGGAATTACTTTTCCAAATTTTAAATACAGACAAATGCAGTAAATATAGCAGAAAACAAAGGAGAACAGATAAAAGAACACATACTACACTTACAGTATAAATTTCTATGTTTGCATTTTTTTTTACCAAAAATCAGCTGTGGCTTGCAATTCTTAAAATTAGATTAAAAAGAATCATTAAATTGGTCCTAATTTTACTTTCAGCCACATATATTTTTTCTCTATCCTAAATAGGCAAAAAATACCCAAATTCCATTCTTATTCTAATAATTGTTCAGAGAACAAAAATCTTTTGTTCCACAGACAAGAAAAGAATAAAGACAAATAAAAGCTGATGACTGAATGCACATAACTTTTAATATCGCTTTCTGACTTGACTAAGCAGAAATGATGTTTAGACTAACTCTTTGATTTAGCTAATATGAGGCATAGTTTCAGCCTGCAGTCCAATCTATAAATGAAACAAGTTTCAAGAAGTCAAATCATAATTTCATTATGCTTTTGTTTTAAATAGTAATAAGAATTCGGAGACTAGAAGAAAGGTAAGAGATTTTGTACCTTTCCCAGATCTTGAGCTGTTGACCATTAATAAATTCTTAACATACTTTGTTACTGTATGTGTGTGTGGACATGGTCATTTCTTAATTAAATCGCTTTCACCTCTCTCATCAATATGTTTGTGCGGCGGAGACGCCGATCACTATCTATTTGAGTGCATTTATATGACGAATTTTCAATTAACTAAACCCTCTTCAAAGTAATAAACCAAATTGGTTTTTAAATGTTAATAAATCTCAAGGTTCTCTCTTTAAGATCGGGAAGTGTTTCAAATTTCTGAACAGATATGCAATCGGTATATAGGTCCCGAGGGCTTGTGATCTGTTTCTTTTATACAAAAGATTGCTCTTCCTACCCTCCTTGATTTGAAAAGTATTTTATTATCCATTTTGAAAAGTATTTTCTCGTCTAATAAGAAAAAAAATAATAACAATTTTTATCATTTCTTATTTTTATTCTTACCGCTTTTTCTTTTTCAAGTTTCTTATTAACTTTTTATTTGTCGTTTAAAGTCAATCCTTTAAATTGAAACGAATTATTTTGTACTAGGGGGCTCTGCCCCCTGCTCGCCAACCCCCAGGAGGATTGCAGCGCAATGCTCCGGGGCTTGCTACGCAAATCCTGCTCGCTTTGCTCGCTACATGAAGACACTGGGTGTCCTAGCACAGTTGTTATAAAATCTTTATATATATATATAACACACACACACGCTTGCCGTACAACCCCCAAGAGTCACGTTGTGATTCTTTTGGGATCATTACGTGATCCCAGCTCGCTTCGCTCGCCGTACAGTTATGACTGTCTGCTAGTAATAGAAAATTATAAATACATTAATTACTAAAAGTAAATTTAAATTATCTGAAATGGCATAAACCCCTAAAATTTTTTCAGCAATTACTAATAAACTAAATCATCAAATTTCTAAAATTAAAATTTCCTGGTAGTATATATATAAATATATATATGTAAATGTTTGAAAGAAATTTGAATGCTAAAATGTATAATTATAAAATGTTTACTAATATAAATTATTTACATCAATCAGAAATCAGGCATTTAAAACTTATTGGTACACAAAATTGAATATTTCTTCAAGTTTCATTAGCCCCAACTTTATTTGAACAAACTTCTTAATTTCCACTCTTCTCAATGAATTGTTGCTGATAGTTTTAGTTTAGTTATATTAACGTCCCGTTTTGAAGCAACACGAGGGCTATTTTGGGACGGACCTCGTAATTTTGAACCTCGGTCAGATGACGAGGACGACACCTGGAATTGTTGCTGAAAAAAACCTTCGCCACTTGTATACAAACTCACTGTAATAATTATTTAGCCAAGAAAGTAATAACTTTTCTCGCTGGGTAGTTATTTATCCGTTAAAACCTCAGAAAGTTCGAGTTACGAAAGATTATTCCACAAACTTTCAGCTTAAAAAGCACAGTTTAACTGACAAATAGATTTAACCATGTTCAGATTCACCATTCAAAATTATAAACCATAATAAATATTTACTTTTAATTTTTTAAATTAACAAAATAGCCTTTTTTAAAAAATTTTTAAAATTCATAAAATTTTTGCTTTTTACACCAAAATTTTACACATGCTCTAATTCCACTGAAATCTTAATCGGAAAAGCTTCGCCACATCTATACACACTCACTACAATAATTATTTAGCCAAGAAAGTTACAACTTTTATCTCTGGGTAGTTATTTATGCATTACAACATCAGAAAGTTTGAGTTACGTAAGATTATTCAGCACATTTCACAAACTTTCAGCTTAAAAAGCACAGTTTAACTGACAAATAGCTTTAAACATGTTCAGATTCGCTATTCAAAATTATAAACCATAATAAATATTTACTTTTACCTTTTTAAAATTAACAACCTTAGCATTTTATTATTGATTAGATACCCTTTTCCAAAATTTTCATCCTTCAAAATCGTAAACATGCACTTTTTAAATGAAATATTGCCTCTGCACATGTAAACACACTCCCTCCAATTATTATTAAGTGAAGGAAGGGATACAGTGAACTCTCGATATCTCGAAAACCTTGATATCTCGAAAAAATATTTTTCCCCTTGAAATTTCGTATTTCTCCTAATGTTAATTTCAATTCCTATCTCGAAGAGTTTTCACTCAAAACCTTGATATGTCAAATTTTTTTCGAAGCCAAAAATATTTTTTTCCTTGAAAATCGCTGTTTAGTCACATTGTGACCTTCATGAAGATCTCACGTAGGGGTGCTTCCCAGAATTTGCTGCAAAAGCGACATTACCACTCCCTTTACACACAATTCGATATTCAAGGTCGCATAGTATCGGCTGCATCCAATGAGTGTCATTCTCACCAATTCGTTAGGCAATCTTATTAGCTGTTGTGTTTATGTAACAGGTCCAACAAACTTGACTACACATGTTAAATAAGTCTGCGAAAAACGTTTGTGGGGTGTAGCTGCAATTCAAAAGTTTGTGAATTGCCAGTTCGAGTTGCAAAAATGGAAGGTGGTGCCATGGAAGCAAAAAAAGTAAGTGTTAAACGAAAGTTGAATGTGTTTACAGTAAAGAAAAAAGTCGAGATTTTCGAAGCTGTTGATAAAGGCGGAAAGAAAGGAGAAATCACCAAGGATTTTAAAATTCCAGCATCGACTTTATAAAAAATATCGAATAATAAAGGACAGATAGAAAATTAAAAAAACTTTTTGAAAAAAAAGATCTATGAAGAAGATTCGAATTGAGATCCTGAATTAGAAGAATGCCTCATAAAATGGTTTAAACAACGCAGACATTTTAATTTACCTATTGGAGGCAATGAGTTTAAAGAAAAAGCGGAACAATTTGCACAGAAGCTGGAGCACAGACTTCAAAAGCAGCAATGGATGACTGAAAATCTTTAAAAACCGTCATAACATTGTTTTTCGAAAATTGTGTGCCGAAAGCCAATCAATGAGTGATGAGCTTTGTTCGGAATGGATAAAAACTCTTCCTGATCTTCTTCAAGAATATTCAATGCTGATGAGACTGGGCTTTTCTTCAAAGCATTGCTAGACAAAACTGCAGTTTTCCAAGGAGAAAGCTGCCATGGAGGAAAACAAAGTAAAGAGCGAGTAACGTTACTTTTAGCTACCAACATTGAGTGGGACTAAGAAGCTTAAACCATTGATGATTGGAAAATCTAGAATCCCAAGGTGCTTTAAAGGCATTAAGTATTTTCCACTTCATTATAAAGCAAATAAAAAAGCTTGGATGACGAGTGAATTTTTCTCAGAGTGGTTAAAACAAATAAACAAGAAAATGTGTGAAGAGAAGAGGAAAATTGTTTTATTCATTGACAACTGCACGGTTATCCCTGAAATGAACGCAGTAAAGGTGGTTTCCTCCCACCTTACACGACTTCCAAGCTGCAACCTCTAGATCAGAGGATAATAAAAAGTTTTAAAGTTTTTTACAGGAAGGAACTTGTAAAGAAGTTTGTGGATTCAAACGATAAAAAACAGAAAATGAAACCGTTTAATATGCTTGAATCTATGAGGATGGCAGACCAAGCCTGGATGAACTTTACACAAAAGAAAATCAAAACCTTTTTTAAAAAGCTGGTTTCTCTAGTGTGGAAAATGAATCAGATGAGGAGCAGGAACACTACACAGAAGCACAGCAGTGGAAAGAATGGGAGAAGGTTTCAAAAATCTCCAACCTTTCTAAAACGACAACGTTTGAAAAATTTACGGAGTTCGACTGAGATTTTCAAGTGTGTTGACTGATGATGAGATCTTTTCTCAAACAATTTCTTCGCCTTCGAGTGATGAGGAAGAGGTGGATGTTCTAGCAGACACCAACATTACTGTGGCTCAGGCTAAAGATGCTGTTCACGTCATGTTCATGGAATGTTCAGAAAACATGGAAAAAGAGGATTTCGCAGCTATTTTTTGGATTGAAAACTTAGAAAAGTAATTTGAAAAGAGATGTCGTCTGGTCACTATGCTGAACTTTTTAAAGAAATTCTAAGTAGTAGTAATTTAATACGAATACATTCTGTTTTAAAAATTTTATACTTCTCTGTAAATTAATATCACAGCTATGAATTAATATGGGGATTATTGCTGTATTCAGACATTTAACTCTATCTGGGTAAAATATTTTACAATATAATCCTTACCTTGTAATTATGTGCAATTTTTAATGCTCGGGAGGGTAACCTCGTTATCTCGAAAACTCGCTATCTCGAATTTTTTTCCGGGTCCCTTTGATTTCGAGAGTTAACTGTACTATGTTTCTCTGGATAGATGGAATTCGGAACATTTGAGCTGTCGAGAGATGAATAAACCAATTTTTCAGAAACTTTTAGCTGAAAAGGACATTCAGTATTAAGCTCACATTAATCCAAACTGTACGACTCAAACTTATTTAATTCAAACTCCTGGGGGTTGGCGAGCTTTAGCGAGCAGGGGGCAGAGCCCCCCTAGTCTTACTTAAATTACTATAAAATAATATCTGTAATTAATTCAGCTTATTTGTTAATGAGGAAGTATTCTCAAGATCTATATGAAGCTTTTTGCAGAGTCAATCTAATGGAAACTCAATTAAACAAAATGTAGGAAAGAAGTTAAATTAGGTATTCCAACTTCAAACTGCTACATAAACAAACAAAATGTTTTCTCCTACTAAAGTGTTGCAATTAGTATAATTTTGAATGTTAAACTCAATTCTTAACTATTCAAAGCTAAAATAAAAAAAAATTACATTCATACCAATATTTATTACAAAGTTATAGCATTTTATTTGATGTATGACCACTTTACCCCGCCTGACCACTTTATTCCATCTGATTCTAATTAAATACAGATATTGATTGTAATTTTTAAGTACAATTTAATTTTCTGGCCTATTCAATTTCCAGTAGTGTTCCTTAAACATCGATAGTTTCAAAACTGTTGACTAAAAGATCGCCAATTGATAGTATTGCCGGAGAGAAAACTATCGATGGTTCAAAACTATCGACTGAAAATCTATCTGTCTGATCTGTAAATCTGACTTATCGATAGTAATGCACAAGTAAAAACTATCGACAGTTTTGAAACAATCGATAGGTACTATCGACTTCGCTTCAATAGTCTATCGATGTTTAAGGAATACTAATTTCCAGGACAATGGAGATAAGCTTACAGAGTACCACTAGATTAAGAGGATTTTGTACTTTACAATCGGAACTAAATTGAAAAATAATAATTTTTGAGGCTGCATGATTTAGAGGAAACAAATTAAAATTTAATTCATTCTAAGTGGGGACATTTCTTCATAAAGAGTTTAGGTAATAAACTGGAAGAGTTCAAGAAATACAGAAGACTGCAATAAGAATTTGGGGGAAATTAAGTATTGATAATTCGTTAAAAGTGCGAATTCGAGAAAAAAAGGTACCAATAATCAAGTTCTACAAAATGATCACATTCAGATTTCAGTCCACACACCTCATAACACCTAGAAGTTTGCAGAGGTATGATCCATGATAGTGCAAGGTTGTTTCCTGGAACTGTTTGATCATAAGCAGGAAATTCTTGCAAAAGATCATTACCAATTGGTGGCATTTTTTTTAATTGGCCGAAACAGTTTTCATGCAATTCAAAATTAGTTTAATTTCTAAGTCATTATGCAAGACATACCAAGGATCATTTATGATTCTCATTTGTTTGTTGCTGATCTTCAAATATTTAGAATTTTCACAGTCTTGTAATGGATGTTAATCCTACAGCACCATTCATAGCACCAAGTTGGTTCAGATAAATTTCTTATGGTTTTGATGAAGGCTGTTTTGAAATATGCATCAAATGTTATCTTTTGAATGGTTAGTAATTTTGAGTCTAATGACAGTATCCCAGGGGATGCGATGACAAAATATTTTGATAGAGTTTAATAATGGCAAACACCGCTTTTGGAATTTCAACTTTTTTCTAAATTTTGATGACAGAACATAGCTTAAAATCAGTGGTGAATCCAGGATTTTGGTCTGGGGGAGGTTGAGATCATAAAAAATTCTGTAACGTCGTGATCTCATGGCTTATGTAAGTCAAAACACTTTTAACTTTACTCACCTGGCAATAAGAATCATAAAGAACACTACAATACTTTTGATAATTGAATAAAAACACAATGAAAAAACTAGCCAAAAATGTTTTCATTAAAGCTTCAAGTATGAGTGGAATGACCGCAAAAGTGGGAAAATTTTCGAGCCTGTCAAAGCTAGAAAGCAATGTTTTATTAAAAAAGAAATTAAGAACAAACAGAATTTTAGTTTGGCTCTGGGAGCAGGTCTGCAGCCCCATAGCCTCCCTGGATTCGCCAGTGCTTACAATTATTAGAAATAACTGTGATATCACTAGCAAAGATTGTCAAATGGCACTACAGAGTCTGGGCATGCAGGTTGAAAAGTGTTAGGGAGATTAGCCTCTCTCCTAAATAAAAAATACTCTTTCACATATATTTTAATTTATTGCACATCTGCATAGAAACAGTTTGTGGATTTCAAAAACACAGTTTCAATTTGTATCATATTTTATAATACAACACATTTATGTTCTTCACATTTAGGTTAGTTTTACAATGCCGATAATCGTACAGATTCCTCGTTTAGTTTTTCTGAATTATTGATGTTCAATAAACATCTGATTATATGACAACCAGATTAGAACAAATAGTACAATTTTAATGCAAATACAAAATAGTTTCACACAAAAATATTTTATCTACGCCTTTCAAAGTATAAATACTAAATCTCTCACCTTCATTGTTTGATCATCTGTTACTGAAGAACTTTACTAAGTTATCAATTAATTATCGACAGCATTACTAACTACAGGCAATCACTGTTTGGAAGCTATAGAAAGTTGTGTTATGATTTTGATACTCTATTTCTACAATATGCGGAACTATGCACATGTGAACAGTATTTCCAAAATGCTGAAGGGTAGTAATAATCTAAATCTTGACTAAGAAAGTTTAATCCACTGCCTTTGATCTCTAAAATATGATGCCAAGTTCATATTCTTTTGATCAATTGCATCCTGAGGCCCAAAAAGTCAGAAATTCCTAGATTTCCAGAGGGGTTGATATTCTAACCTTTTGAAAAGAGACTCCTTAAAGTTTCTAACATCATCCTTGATCTATGGCACCTGGTATTTTAAGTGATCAACAGTATGAACAATTCTTAAGGTGTACTTCTACCACAAATCAGAATCTCTTGAATTTAATAAGCAAAAAAAGAATCTTTTGGAGAGGACTGGATAAAGGCACCTTTTTGATAATGAATTAAATTTTTTTATTTCTCTGCTAAAGGGGATTGGTATGGTGTTTGCTCGTTGGTGAAGCTGCTTACATCATCAGTTTTACATTGAAACTGAAGGTTTTTTACAATTCGTCACTTGAGGGTGCTACAGTGAGTAGGTGGGTTTAGCTGACGTAACACCTTTGTCATTTTGAAGCCCACCAAGGTGTTTCATTAAAATAAACTGCAAAGCTTAACCTTAATTACACCTCATTTTTCTTCAAATGGCAGAATAAGAAGTTTATAAGTTATCCTTCACCAAAATATTTGTTGTTATTCTATCCATGTAATATTACAATTTTAATATTTATGCAATTATTATTAATGTATTAATATTTATTGTTATTTATAAAACCTATTTTACTGCAATTCAAATTATGTAAAATTTATAAGTATCCATGGATAATTAGCACATTTCTAGCCTTTATACAATTTAATATAACTATTCAAAGATTCAAGTTTAAAACATATTAATTTGTGGGAAAACCCACAGCCTCTCTTTCGGGAGCAACTGAAATTCCGTTTGCCGCAATGCCAATCTTACTAAATCTTAACAATAATCAACCAGAATTTTTATACAGGTTGCCTTATATATCTGGCTTCGAGATTATAAAAGAAAAATTGTGCTACGTTTCATTACATGCATCAGTTAAGAATTATTTACTACAAATATTTCTACTTCCTCAAATATGCAAAGTATTTGCTTCCAATTTTAATATAATGCATTGATAGAATATTGCCACCTACTCTTGAGTTTTGAATAATTTAGTAGAAAATTTTTCATGTTATAAGCAAAAAACATGCGTAACAATTTGGGATTTCAAAAAAAAAAAAAAAAAAAAACTTTATACCTTCTCGAATATATGCACTATTTTTACAAAAATGAATGCAAGCACTATGTGCAGTAAAGAAAACCATGGATGAAAGTTACAAATCATTATCAGCTTTCTATGAAACTGGGCGAGAAATAATTAATTTTCTGGTCGGACCTCTAAATGCCCTTGTGACCGAATCTTCACAGTAAAATGCGAGTTCAAGCAGACTTTTTCTATGGACAAAGCCCGAGGGCTGTTCAGCCTTTCTGGAGGAATTCAAAAAAATGTGTATATCTGAAAGCGTTTGGATATTTTTGATCATATAGTGCAGAGGTTACCTACGTTAGACATAGCCCTGCTGGTATGAGGCAGACCAGTTAAGGGAAAATTAAAGTTAAGTTGGTAATGGCAGAAGAAAAAAAAATGTAAAGGATTAAAAGCTAAGTAAAATATTATTTAAAAAATGCAAAAGAAAAAAAAAGCTATAAAATCATCTTTCGTGAAGTTGGTGTGAAAAGTGAAAGCCAACTGGGTAGAGGAAAAGAAAATGCCAAGAACTCAATGTTAAAGCGAGAAAATATTTAATACCGTTAAAGAACACAGAACTCATGGAAAGAGCATACTCATCTTATGCATTTATTAATAACAAATATTGAAGTAAGCTTGAGGTAGCTCCAGCCACAAGACCGTATGTCTTTATTTGAATCTAATTTTATAAAACTTAGCTCCATGACAAAAGATCAAGGTTTGCAGCGAAATTGCCTTCCAACTGAATTGTTAATTAACATGATGAGAAACTGTTAGCATTCATAATATATTAATGCGAAATAAATTCAATGCTGTTTTCATTTATTTTGGAATTGAACTGTTGTAAAAAAAAAAATGAATAAAAGGTGAAATTTAAAAAATTCCTACTAATGTTATTAAGTTTACTCATGTCATTTGACTCTTAAGCTGCTATAAGCCCAGGCCAGATATTTCCCAAAGGGCCAACCTAGGCCATGGCCTAGTACACAACAATCAGAGGGTGCAAATATAAGAGAAATTACGATAAAATATTTAAAAATTTCAGTATTATTTTGAAAAGACCATATAAAAAAGTATTTTTAAGCACATCCATATACATTAAATAAACCGGCAGTGGTAAATTTACATTACCTAAGAGGCTGCAGAATTGAGTGTATTGCCAGAGGGCATAAAAATGAATGAATCCATCCTGCGTAAGCCCTTAACATTATTAATTACAACTTCTTTGAGCTAAGGGATGATTGGGGAGAGGAGCATATGACAACGGGGGGACTTGAAAACAAAAGGACTAATCAAGGGGTATGTAAGGAAATAAAAGTTGGGAACCACTGATATAGAGTATTCCGATTATCAGAAGTCAAGGCCAAAATTATTTCATAATAATCCTCTCAAATAAGAACTGAATGCAGATACTTAATAATTAAATGCTTTTGGGATAAAGAAACAAGATCACTAATTTTGTGGAATTTTATCAACCTTAGTAGAATATATGTATTAAATAACACTTGATTATCCAATTTTGTCACAGAAGAAATAAAACTAAGCAAGTTTTTACAGAATTAAAATGCAATAATTTATCTTTGTTAGAATTAATCGTGAAAGGTTAAATGTGATGAAAATTTGTTGTTTTATACGATTCACATACCTAATTAATTAAAAATTTCAAATCACGAAAAAATTTTAGGTTTTGTAAGAGAAAGTGAACTAACAGCCCAAAAAAATTAATGCAAATGAATAATCATAAAATATTTATATTATTAACAATTCTATTAATATATATATATTTTTAACTTTCATTCTCTAATAGTACAATGGCTGAAACTTTTTCAAATAGGAATACAAATTTATTTAATAAAAATTTTGCCATATTAACTATCATTTAGTACATATTAACAATTATGCATTCATTTTTTCTTGAATGCTACTTCCTACCTACAGATGGCGCCATGGATAATTCAAAATTTAAATTGCGTTAGAAAACTGAGCTTAAAAATAATAAAAGAATAAATTTCAAATTTAAAACTTATAACAAACTCGATACACATTCAAATCCTTAATAATGCTATCATTTTTTGATTTAGAATTTTACTAAAGTTAATTTTTATTCTTAATAGGAAACAAAGGAAATGAAACAAAGAAAAGGAAAAAAAAAAAATATTATTATAAAAACCGTTTATTAAACCAAATTCTTATTATTTCTTTTCGACAGGCCTTTTGCAAATCTTTTCTGCATTTATTTTATAGGAGACACAGAACAGATAATTTATAATTTCAAATTTTATTTAAGTATTACTCTAATGATGCAAATTAACACGTGTCTGCGTACGCTAATAAAATTTGTTGTTATATATTATAATGTATATTAACATTTAATGTCTCCGAAAGAAATTAGATATCTTTTTCTGATAACAAATTGGACAATAATTATAAATTAAATGTAAAGATGAAATTAAAAAATCAATACCAATGTTTTATAAACAAAACATATATATTAAATCTTCATGTTGCTACATAATAAAAAAAATAAAAAAAAAAAAAAAAAAACTACAATTATTTCCAAGATACATAACAGTAATGCTTCGCTATTTCTTCAAAAAGAAAGAAAGAAAAGAAACAATGAAATTCCATAACTTAACCTTTGTTATCATAGTAGCTACAAGTTTCGAGAACTATGTCAGTCTAAATTATACATAATCAGAGGACGTTTTAGGATATTTTTAAATATTTATAAATTAATGCACGATACATCTAAAAAAAAAATGCCGGATTTAAAAGGTTACTCAAAAATTTTTGATACAAAATTCTAGGTTTAAACGTACACAATGATATAAAATAATTTATTCCTTTTCGATAATAAAATAATTTCTAAATATTTGCTCTAAATTAAAATATAATTTAGAGATCCATAATAAAAAACGGATATTTAAATTTATATTAATATTTAATTTTTATGCATAAGGCGTTGGAATGTCCCTCTCTAAATTGGACGCGTTTAACAGATGTTTATCACAAAGCATAAAACGAATCATTTAAATATTATTACTTGCAACAAATTCAATTGCACTTACCTTTACGTTTAAACAGCATATTAATTCCAATTATTTTTAACACATATAATCCAAGTGTCACCTGATCCTATACTAGTTACAACTCTTCCGCCATCGGCATGTCAAACATTAAACACAAATTCGGGGTCATCAGAGAACAAAGGAGAAGCCAGAACATAGCTTCTCTTTGCTCCGCCCGCCACGTCTTTGTTCTCCGCCTCCCAGGATAATGACGTAGAAATATAGTTATAACTTTTTACAATAGATGGCAGTAAAGTAGTTGTTTCCGCTTCCGTTGTCTGTATTGTAATTTACTGCCAAAAATGTTACAAAAACTATGTTTTTTAAATATTTTTAGTCACAAATAAAACTTGTAATATTTAATAAAAATTGTATTTCAATATTTGTTTCTGAAAAGTTTTGCTAAAAGAACACAGAATGAAGGAAGGCTAGTTTTCTTTATATGCTTCAGGAAATTCGTAGAAAGTTCACGAACTGTAACTTCACGAGATACTTCATTTCTTGTTTACGTTTAACAATAATATTACGTGACGTGTCGTATAATACGCCGGCTGCTAAATTGAATTGAGCATTATTTAGAGAAGCAGTTATCTCGAAATTTTTATTTCAGGTATGAAATGTTGCTAAATTACTGCATATTAAATTTAATAATAAGTCTATTTATGTAGATCAATTTGTATCCGTGTTAATTCCGTCCGAATTTATATCCGTGTGATGTGTACCATTAATATTTTTATTTATGTATAAATAAAATATATGTAATCATTTGGAAAAAGATATTATTATATTTATTCTCGCCGTATTTTCTTACCGCTTCTTTTCCCACCACAATGCTAATTTATGTAATATTTGTATGTAAAAGAATAAATATATGTCACCATAAATTTTATACAGTGTGATGTAAAATTTTAAAGTATATAAACCAAACCTATATAAACCAAAACTCTTTAACTTTACAGACTTTCATCACCTGA
>BGPR01000525.1:426894-438409 GCA_013235015.1 Araneus ventricosus
TATTAATGATGATCTTGTTTCAGAATGATCACCGACATTCAGCTTGCAATCTTTGCAAATGTATTGGGAGTTACCCTTTTCCTACTTGTTGTTTTCTATCATTATGTTTCTGTGAGTAATCCGAAGAGGACCGACTAAATGTTTTCAAGTATGTTTTTTATGTTTCTTAAAAGTTATTGTAATAAATACATAAAC
The DNA here is from genome assembly GCA_013235015.1 of Araneus ventricosus. Taxonomy (NCBI): domain Eukaryota; kingdom Metazoa; phylum Arthropoda; class Arachnida; order Araneae; family Araneidae; genus Araneus; species Araneus ventricosus. Next base: position 427,090 of record BGPR01000525.1, read on the forward strand.
GAATTTTTATTTATTTACTTGTCATTTAGATTGAATTTAGTTGAACAAGTGTTTCTTTTAATTACTATTTTAAAATTTGTGTCGAATATATGCGTTTGAAATTTGATTGCTTTGAGTAATTCATTGTTAATAGAAAATTCTTGTCAATGTGCTGAAAACAATATTAAAAGCCATATATATATGCGCTAAATACTAATTAAATACTTTTATTTGTTTGTAAATATAAAATGAAATCTTAGTAATTTATATTAAGCTGTTATGATAAAGCACATTAAATTAGTATTTGGTGATTAAAATATTCCAACTTCTCTAGATTTAATAATATTTTTTTCATTTTCGGAAAATTTCTATTATGAAATATTTCATCTCGCAGTTTGAGTTTTCAAAAACCAGTAGTTTTACTGTTTATCACATTAGCTTGTATATTATTAGATTACCATAAAAGTCATGACTTATTTTTTCTATGTTTTGAATGGTTGTGTATTTATATAAAGAACAAAGATAAGTTTATGACAAAGTGCCCATTTTTGTCTAGTAGGTTTTTGCAATTTTGTGGTTAACTTAACGATTCCTCGTCGTCTGAATTTAAAGTTGCTATACTGAAGGAATTTTAAAGAGAGGAAAACTAGTAGTTGATAGCAGAAGATCAATTAAATACGATTGCTGTGCCAATATATCCAATCCAAGCTGCAATAATTTTGGATTGGTGATCAATTTTGTACATAGTCTTATATGATAGAATGCGACTCTTTTATGATAAAGGAGTTCTGGATATTTTTAGTATGCAACTGTCCAGTTGCTGACAGTATATGATCAAATTGATCGTTTTATTCCTTGGAAGTAATTTAAAAAAGCACGATAAACTTAAAATTACACCCGTCTAAGAATATAATCATCCCCTTGTAAATGTTTCCTTTCAGTGTCGTTTCAGGCAAGTCTTCACTGAAGCTAGTCAGATTGTTTAAACACCATATTGTTGTAAACGGTCGATTTCTCATCGCCAGTTATTAATTACTTTAAAAAGAACTAATTACTCTCACTTTAAATGGGTATATTTCAAATGTTTTATATGTGTAATCAAATTAATTTTTTTTTAGTTCACATATCAATCTTGTCAGGGCTTGTGCAAGGGTATCTGCCCTGTCTTCTACTTTGTCTAAAAGGATCCTCAAAGAAAAATTCATGCTGCTCTTTTCACATACAGTATTACTTAAATATTCACATATATAGCTAAATATAGTATAGTTAAATATAAATAAATTTAATATGGTGTCAAAATATGAGGATTTTTTCTTTAATAATAAAACAGTATTTAAGTTACTCAGTAGAGAAAAAAGTTTTTTCATTAATTTTCCTTAACTTTTATTTTAAACATCAATAATCCATTAATATACTTAAAAATACATTTACGGTTAAAATTCAATACATGTTGCAATTTAACATTTATTCTTGACATTTAATTTTTCATGCTTTTGTACTAGAAATATTTGAAATAATTTATTTACTTGTCACAGTAGCTTTTTGTTTTCTCTTTGGCTTGAGTCTGTCTTGCTTTGTTAGAAATAAAGTTATGATCGTATCAATATGAGAGGGGAATTTTTTTATATTCTACAAGCTTTATGTTTAATTCTTTTTGGTACTTTATGTTTTAATTTTACATTAAGCATTTGATATGATTATTCTGTGTGAATGCTTTTAGAGAAGAATTTAATCTAATATTCTGAATGAATTGAAAATGAGTTATACTTGTTTGTATGAATTCTGTATGTATGTATTTTCTTTTCTTGTGTGAACATAAGTTGTGTAATATATTTATAATATAGAGTGTATGCCCTTTGCACTTCGAAAGATAATAGAATGCATAATTATACATGTGTGAGTGTAAGGATTGATTTAGCGCTTTAGAAATCTGAAAAATATCGAGCTATTAATTTGTTTCAATTCCTAAAAATTAATCTATATGTTTTTGCTATTATATGGTTTTTATAATAAGTGCTATCCAACAAGAATGTGTAAAAGATGCATTATTCGGAATGTTGAGTCCGACTCGACACAGAAGAAAAGGTTAAAAATATTGTTTTGATAGCTTATATCATTGGAGAAGGATTCGAGGATATTGGATTTCCCTATAATATATTGTGTGTAAATAAGTTGGTCTTGTGCAAAAAATTCTTCTTGAGTTTAATTCACCTAATATATGTGATATTTTAATTTTTTAACTTTCTTAAATCATTTTTAACGACACCTCATTTAATTACTTCTACTTCCATCGTAATAAGTGCTCTATGACTTTCATTTTGAGTCACAAGTCTTTTCCGGGGAAATTCCCTTCTCTGGGTACTTAAACTTTCTGTGCATTCCTATCTCCCCTTTTTGACTCCAAAATGAAAACGAACAACAACCAGCAAGCAGCTTCACGCGTTACTTTTTTAATTCTGTTCATGGATAATAACAAATTGATTCTTTTATGTACTGAAAATTAACCTAAAGTATCCTCAACGATGAAATAAAGAAGATTAAGCCAAATATTGTCTCTTCCCTGACTAAAATAGATTTCACCTTGCCTTTAAAGCCTGATCTTTCATATATTTACTACAAAAAAATTCTGTAAATTGTATTTGGAGTAAAATTGCTTCTACTCTCTCTCTCTCTATATATAACGTTATTTCATTAAGTAAAGTATAGAGGGAGCTGAAGGAGATTGCAGTCGTTAAAGTCCAAAACAATTTATTGCATATCGAAAATGGACACAATTATATTAGTTATAGAGTACTCAATAATAGATTAAACCTTTAAAAGATTATGGGAACAGGGCCAGGAGTAAAGAGGAAATCTTGGCCAGGAGTAAAGAGTTACGTCTAAATCGGCATGAGTTGCTTAGTGCGTTACATGATTACAAAAGAAGGAAGTTACACAGATGCAGCAAGTTTTTATAATACCGAAAAGGGAAAAGTACTGAAACAGGACCGTAAAATGAAGAAGAATTGAAGCACTATATGGATATTCCTTTAAAATTTTGAGAATTAAATCACATTTTTTTCCTCTGTATTAGAAGATAACATCAAACCGAGCCAAACACTGATGATAACACATTCTTTTAGAACTTTTCTATTGCTGAAATGTGAAGAATGATCTATATGAAACAGAACTGATTGTAGAAGATGATGCTAATGAAGTCTTCAAAATTCCACATTTCTATCGATGTTTACTTGAATAATTGAAAGAATAATTTTGAAGATTACACAGCCGCATTTCTTAATTTTGCATTTTTAATGCTTGCAGGCTTTAATTTGGAATGAATGAGCTCAAAATACTTTGTTATGTATCCACCGCAAGACCATCTATCCTGTTGACTTAGTGTGAAAATCTTCAAATTTTGGATGTTTGTAGAGGATTGCAAGAATATTTCACAGACGATTAACATAATATTTTCTTTATTGAAGCATCACAAAGATGTTCAAATAATTTTATCCTGGATCATATTTACGAGTCCCGACCGTGATCATACTGACGAACAACACTGACCGTGTGTCGCTTGACAGTTAAAGACAGAGCAAAAAAGGGTAGTTAACAATGTGCAAAAAGGTTATATAGTGGAAGACGAGGATTTTCCCGAAAGACTTATGACTCGAAGTGAATGTATTCTTATTACGATGGAAGTAATTAAAAATGAGGTATCGTTTAAAATAATTACACAAAGTTAAGAAAATATTACCTACATATATATATATATATATATATGTAAAATAATTTTTACTTTTTTTTTTTAGTAACAGCAGTATTATATGGTTGCAGTAATGTTTCATATATTATTATTTGTTCAAAATAACACAGTGGACAGTTCTCTATTTCTGTACTACTTCTATAAAACAATTTGCTATTGTTTTACTGATTTTATGCTTTCAAATCTAGTTAGTCATTTGAGTATTTGAAAATGAAAAGTTCCATGAGCTATCAAAATTGTATGTGAGCATGATTTTTCTCAATTTTAACTAATGCTTTTTCCCTTCAATTTAGGATCAAATCCACTTTCATCGAGATGCATTGAAGAGAAGCATTTTACTGTGAAGAAACACAGAAAATTTTTTTTTTGTTCTTCTGGAAATGTCTCATACTTAAATTTACTCACTGAAAGTCTTTTTTTATGGTTCATGTAAATAAATATATTTTGTAACATCTCATGTGATTTATTAAATTTGTTTTTATTCTATTATTCCAAAGGCATAAACATGATAATATTAATTTTGTAACCCCAAAGGCATGGTTAAAAATATTTCTAAATTACGTTCAGTATTTAGTTCAATTTATCATAATATCTCCAATTAAAAAGGCTTCTTTGAATCTTGTTTCTTTTTATTAGCAATGTAAATATTATTATTTGTTAAATTCTAAAGAAGAAGTTTACATTTGATGTTTAATAAAAAATTATTTAATGCAATTTTTTTTCTGATTAATTCATATGAAAATAAAATATTTCGCACTTGTTATTAGTTGCTAATATTTAATAAAAAGTGTGTAACTAATGAACAAATACTTTTCCAAGTTTTAATTTAATGCATAGGTTAACTTTAAATTTTTATTAAAAAATTTATATAATTTTTTATTTTTTCAGAGTTTCTCTGTTTATGAACTAATATTACTAAAATGTCTGCAAAGATACATTTCACTTCAAATTTCACTTTAAGTTTTAATTCAAACTATAAAAAAATAACTTTTTGAATTTAGAGCATATATTTAAAAATATAGAACAGTACTCTTTTCTGATTTTATACTTGCATATTTTGTATGAGATGCTGGCATTCTATAGAATTCCTAGACATTTTTAGGCAAAACTTAAAATATGAGAATTATTCGATTGTTATATACTTTCCCTAGGCATTCTATAGAATGACAAATGCTATTTAGGCAAAGCATGAAAAGAATATAATGATGAGGCTTTTATTTAAAAGACACACATTCTACAGAAGTACAAATCATATTTAGAAAACAAAATATAATATGAACCTACTTGTTGCATCAAGAAAGGAAATAATTTTATTTTGAATAATACTTAATTTTATTTTTTATTAAATCAAATTGCTGATATATTTTGTACTTGGCCAGTTTGTCATTTGGCATTATATAGATTGCCTAGAAAATGTATGAAGTATTAATCATTTCATACTTTGCCTAAAAATGTTTAGGCATTCTATAGAATGCTGGATTTCAAATTTTGCCATTAACATATTCACTGTTTCAAATCCATTTTTTTTTTGTTAATTCTTTAATACAATGGCCTGTAAATTCTGCCTGTACCTTTCTGTTTTTTTTTTCTATTTATTTTCACAGAATATAGTATTGTGTTTGATAACATCAATTTTTACGACTATCCAGTGCTCACATATTTTTGTTAGAATTGCTCTTTTTTAATTGTAAGATTAATAAAATGATATGCTATAGAACCCAATAAGTTCAGTTCAAATCTCTGTTAAGATATCCATGATAAAAATGCAAACTATTGGATGCATGAAGTTTATTCAATTCCTAGTCATAGAACATCGATAACAAACTATATATTTTTGATACATTGCAATTGCCATTTTTTTTTCAGGTTTGAGACATTGCCATCATAGACATTATTTCTCAAGAAATCTCTTAGAGGATAAACAGTTTGCATTTGTAGTTCGGACTTTCTTGACTAGATTCATCCTGCAGCTTCTTGACTTTTTTTTGCATAGAAATTTAACTGTTTCATTGAATTAAAATATGTTTTGTGAGTGATATTTTTTTATTGTAAAATTTATAATGAAAGGAAACTTTTTAGGCATGTTAGAGGAAATGATTAATACATTTAACAGATTTTTTAAATAAATATTTATTATAACTAATCCTTATGAAGTTATTTTGCAATCTATGTTTATCAATTAGTCTTTTTTGTAATTTTTTTTAAAAGTAGCTTGTTGTTGGAACAAATCTGCCAGAGATTGAACCAATGACATGTATGGTATTGAACATGCAAATGGTGCATGTTAGCTGAAATAGCTTTTGAAAATTTGTTTTAAACACTGAGAGTCAAATTACTTTGATTAAACTTAAAAGCTTTGTCAGTTTTGTTGATGCCAAGATGGACACTAAACTTATAGCAATGGAGTCGACAGCTTAAAACCTGTATGCGAGATCAGAACTTTAGTGTTCGTAAGAGAATAATAATTTAAGAATAGCATTTGATTTGTCAAGCTTGTTTAAGAATAGCATTTGATTTGTTAAAAGCTTGTTGTTGTGCCGTTTCTCACTGGTGTAGCAAGAATAAATGGTTCCCAGAACAAATATTTTTTTTTTATAATAAGCATTATCCAACTGCAGGGGGTTAACTCCTTTGTCCCTTCCACATCTTTACTTCACAGTCTTTCCTACCTGGTGAAAATTTATTCTTTAAAGCTTCGATATTTATGAAGTGGTTCTGGATTTAGATTTTCATATTCTGAGCATTGATGTGTTTATGCCCTCTTTGGAAATGAAAATGAATGTTGACACTTTGAGAAATAAAAAAGAACAGATAGAAATTTATAAAATGTATATAAAGAAAATGTTAAATTTAACTGAATGGGCTGCTGATTATGCTCTAGCATTATTTGTATGTTGAATAGCACTGGTTGAGTTGTTACACACATATATTTTACAGAGCGTCCCACTCCAAAACGAATCCGAGTTTTCATTAATAACTTTAAAATAATGAAGGTGTTAGAATTTTCAACACAGGCTTGCCTTACTTTATGTGAAAGAGGATGGCTTTATACCAAATGCCGGAAATAGAACCATTCTCTTCCAAACAGCATCAAACTCGATGCTATAGCGATATTCTTGCTACAGTGAACTGAATGGCGATTTTACAGAGCAGGCTTGAAAATCAGAATGGCAAATCAAAGCGAAACAATATTAAAAATAAGATCAAAATTTGATTTATTCGTTGAACCCTTAATTTTGACTAAATTGACTAGAAAAATGCTTTCCTTCATGATAATGAATTTCTCTAGACTTGACTAGTGAACAATAACTCTATTAATAAAAAATGATCTGAAATGAATTTTAAATCAAATCCTTCAACTGCTTTACGATGAACAAATTCAACATTCAACAATGCTGAATGAAATTGCGCGATAAAAGTATTAACAAAAGTTATTTTTATGTGTTATACTGTTTTGCAGTTTGCTATAAAAAACTATTCCAAACTGGAAATAAATAGCCAAAAGTTTCCATCCACAATGTGTAAAAAATTTCAAGAGTGCCTTATTCCTAGTTTTGACACTATTCGTTTTATTCAACTCGATTCTGAATCCAAAACATTATGTCCTTTTAAACTTTACTTCCCCATATTCACGCGTATCTCTGATAAAAAAAAATCTCGTGTATTCTTGTTAAATTTCGCATTACAACGTTTGCTTCCTGATTGTGCAGGTGGGCATTTCGATAAATACTTAACTGTAGAAATAAATATTTTTTCGTATGACGAGCTGTTAAAAATTGCCTTCTAACTGTTGAATAACTGTTAATACAAAAATCGAATCATGAAAATGTGTTTGGCGCAGCATGTCCAAAAATGGCTTTTGCGCCATAAAACCAATCATAAAAAGAGGTTATTCCGATGCTCTTCCAAGGAGTTTGACATGATCTGCAGAAACGCAAACATAGCTCAAGATCTTTACATTTTAGCTGTCACCGTTTGGAGAAAAGGGTCAAGTTTTATTCTTGTGAGGGACCAAGAAATGACTGAGGTATTTCCATTTGAGGGGGGGGGGGGGGATTAGAATTAGTTTTCAAAAGTTCTAAAAGTCATCCATTAAAGTGAATCCTAAACAGATTTTTAAAAAATTAACTTAAGGTCAAATAACAATTTATAAAGCCCAGTGCTTTGAAAAAGACCAAATTTCCTAAATTTAGTCTTAAATTGGCCAATATAGAATCTTGGGTCAGCATCATTCTCATTTTCTGCCTATTATTTGTTTCAGAATATATAATTTTATATTTTTCTATTATTAATTTTTTTTAATCTTCACGAACACATTTAATTGGTTGTTATATATCCACCTCGGTGTCACGTCATCCGAGACATATTTCCTCGTGCATATCATGTATTGTAAAGCGATGACAATCCCATACATTTTTTGTTGATGCATCATTATTACAGAATGCCGCATTAAGTGATGTCTGAACGCGGATGGTGCCCACATCTAGAACTCATTATGATCTTGTTCCATTCTACCCAAAACTTCAAGAATATGTTATAAGATTTTCCATACTATCCCCGAAGTTTTTAACGGAAACTCCTGTTCAGTTCGGAGTAACTCTTCCTGTTTTCTGTACCATTAAAAGCTGGATTTTTTAAAAATTGATAAAATGTTTTTGACTTTCATTTCTTGAATAAAACATGGGAAAAATACTTTAGAAATTCCTATTTTGTTTTAAGTATGGTTTATGGCTAAAAGACAGTTTGTTACCAACTGACAACACTGGGCTTTATTTCAGAAAAAAAAAATTCCTTGATAAAATTCTGTAATGTCGAAGACAGATGAATTTTAAGAAATAATAATAGGTATAAGGAATTTCCTCCATCATTGTAGAATAAAACATGGTATTCTCAAGCGTACAAACAAAGCTAAAAAGACGCAGCCTCAAGTGAAAAACAAATTTATTTTTATATATTTTTTTCATCAGCACTCAGACTGCCATCTATATGTTGTAAATTGATTTAATAAAAGTTTCAATATGTGTTCTCTATTGGCAACAACAGGCATTAGAGTTTCAGTCTTATTTTAAAGATTTTAGAAGACAAAATTGGGTATGTTGCTTAAAGGCAATGGGCCTTTAAGGGTTAAAAACAAGTGCTTATTTTGTATATTTCAATGCGTAAAGTTCAATTCGAGTTTTATTTACAGCATCATAACTCATTTACATTCGTACAATTTTTTAATTCGCTTAACATCACTATCGCTGAGGCCCTTTTTATCATAAACATCCAGCAGTTTCACTCCTTTCTCGTTGGCTGTCATAGTCTTGGTCCATCCATCCTTGGAGAAGGTTCGCTCCCCATAAAGCATGATGGAGTTGTAGTCGAAGGTGTCCAGTAGTCGATTTTCTGATGGTCTGAGTTTGTAGAATTGGTCTTTCGCCGCTATATATGAAAGTATACAGATTGAATTTTTTTTTAAAATTTGGTATAATTTCGAAAAAAATAGGTTTACAGTGCTTTTAACACGTATTGTGAAGGCTTAACAAACATTACATTTTTTTTCTCACAAAAGTTAGCATTTTTTAATTTCAATTTTAAGATAGAACAAAATTTTAAATGAATAGATTAATTTTCATGTTTTCGGATGTTTGATAAGCTTTGGAGCTCATTTTTCTCTGAATGGTACAAATGCTTTGTAATTCTCGTATTTCTGTATAATATTGCCATGCATTTGTTGTCTCGATCATAATTTTTCTGCCTTTTTTCCCGAAGAAACCTGGATTGCTGATATATTTTGGTTAAGTTTTGCCTTTCAATTTTGTTTCTATATCGATTCCAACAGTATGGATTGCTTGACTGGACAACTTTTATGCTGGATGAAGTATTCTTGATAGAAATCAACACGCTCTTTATTATAAAATTTGGTGTAAAATCATTGTTTGCTGATTATCTCCAAAACCGTTTCCTCAGCATTACAGTAAAAACATTGCATCACATAATTAGTAGTTTATAACCAAAATAAGTAGTATGGGAAACATATTAGACAATCTAAAATTATAATAAAATTTAAATGTAATTTTAGGGAATTATTTACGCTTACTTCAAATTTTCGGAATAATATGTTTATTTTTTAAAAATGAATCCTCTTTTCATCTGATTCTGAACCTTCCTCCCCTAAATTATTGATTTAGAGAAATATTGTACAAAGTGGTTCAGATATGGCCGGGATTAATTTTGACGTACGCTTACGTCTTTCCATAGTGGTCTAATGGTGTGTCGGGAAAGGAAAAAATTATGACGCTTTTCGCACTAGAGTTAAACGCTTATAGCTCCGCAACAAAATAACACAGAGAGTTGGTTTTAGTTTAATTTAACAGAGGAAGGTGGTCATTGAAGATTTCATAAAGAATTTGGAATTACGGTTTAGTCACAGTCGAGATGCAAAGTTGGTGAAAATCACGAAATAATTTGATGACGTCACTGCGACAGATGCACATAGACTAAGGCAATTCATTCATCGATCGCGCGAAATATTACTCCAGAATTGTTGAATTACGTCGAATTTCGTGCTAAAGTTAAACGCTTATAGTTCCGGAACCAAATAACATAGAGAGTTGGTTTTAATTTCATTTAACAGAGGAAGGTAGACATTGAAGATTGCAAAAATAATTTTAAAATTTGTAATTACGGTTTAGTCACAGTAGAGTTGAAAAGTTGGTGAAAACCGCGAAGAATTTTACATAGATAAAGTCACACTAGACTAATTATCTCTATAGACTATAGAGTTAATAGTCACATACAGCTACTTTAGTCACAGTTGAGTAAGTCTACGCCTCTCAATCCCAGTGGCCGTTTCGCCAAGACAGCCTTCCGCCGATTTTTTTTCTTTCAAAAACCATTATTGCCAAACATTTACTTGCACATGCCAGTCTTCAAAGTACTCCTGTCCGGAATCAAACATTTTTTGCAACCTTCTAGAGGCATCCTGATGCCCTTTTCAAAAAAGGTTTTTAGTTAGCGGCGTATCCACTCCCGAATGGTCTGGACGATGGCGTTGCTGTCTGCAAACCACATGCTTTGCAATAGGCAGCCCTCTCTGAAACACTTACACCTCTCAAACACAGGGCCAGATTTCCCATAAGGCCAACCTAGGCCTAGGGCGCATCTGTCGGGGGCGCATATACAGAAGAAATGATAACTAGATATTTATAAACTTTTCGTTATTATTTTAAAAAGGTCACATAAAAGGGTATTTTTGAAATTTACATTTGTTACATTAAATATATTGAGCGTGAGCAATACTTTTTTTTCTACTATGGACCCTTGGTTTCTTTGCATTAAAATAGATTTAATGTAATCTGTCTACTTCTATGACCCTTATAGCCTATTCACTGACAAAAGCTCGAACGGAGAAGATCTAATAAGTATTTCAAAAGATTTCAATACATTCGATGGAGCATTTTTGCAGGTGTTAATGTTACGTTATTTCATAAGTAGTGTAATTTTGAATAAAAATTTAATGTGTTTCGAAGGTTATGAAGATTTTATTAGGTGTATTAAAATAAGCTATCATATATTAATAAATTGAAAATTATATATTAACTTTTTTGAGAG
>BGPR01000525.1:438419-450759 GCA_013235015.1 Araneus ventricosus
TATCATATATTAATAAATTGAAAATTATATATTAACTTTTTTGAGAGAGGGTGCAGGATATGCTTCAGCCTAGGGCGTAGAAATGTGTAAATCCGGCCCTGCTCAAACACATTGGTCCATGATAGACACTCTTCCTCATACTATCGTTGATGTCTGTGGTGAATTTCAGACGACTGCACATTTTCTCCAACTAGGAATTTGATCATAATGCGTTGTTTCGCGCTCCGCGGTACCTTCTGTTCGCTCATCACTCTAGCAACTCCCAGATAGGTTTTCAACAGGCTCCAACCCGAAGAAGGTAGGTGGAGGCTGTGGCTCCACTCTCTCAAAGTCGTAGAGCTGCTGCGACGTGCGGCTTGTTTACAAACAAGTCAGTCATATTTGAACCACCTCGCATAACAGTAGTATGAAAAAAGTTAAAGGTGTATCGCGGTCTATTTCCGATATTCTCATACTTACAATTCATAATGGCTTCCCAGTGAATGACGATGTAATCGTCTCTGTCGGATCTTGTGTGCTCGTGGAAGAAACCGACTGTATGTCCAAGTTCGTGCACCAGCGTAGGATGTTGGAAGCAACCTTTGCCTAATGACAATACTTGTATTCCACCCACTTTACCAACCTTCGAATAGCATCTGCAATAAAGAAACGTGTTAGATACCAGTAGTTTCTTGTAACTCCTTGATAAACAGGTCTGTAATGCATTATCAGTGCAATTAAATAAAAAAAAAACTGAATTTAATACAAAATGTTTCTTTTTAATATTCGAAGCACTGATGCAATCTATATATTTAAATAATTCAGTTTCCAAAGTACCCCAGTCCCAACCACTGGACCTATTTTGATAATTTTTATTTCGTATAGAAGATTATGACGTCTAGATATGCCATCAATAGTCTCCTGACACCAACCACCCTCCATTTTCGAGAGAAATCGAAAGAACATTTCCCCACTTTACATTCTCCCCTATGGGGAAAAACCTTCAGACAATTCGCCAGTCCCAACCACCAGGCCGATTTCGACAATTTTTATTTCATATGAAAGCTTATGACGTCTAGATATGTCATCAAGGGTCGCCTGCCACTCACCATCCTCCATTTTAGAGATAAATCGAAAAAATACTTTTCCACTGTACATTCACTATGGGGGAAAACTATGAGACAGTCCCCCAGCCTCAACCACTGGGCCAATTTCGACAATTTTTATCTCATATAAATGCTTATGACCTCTTGGTTTGACATCAATGGTCGTACGCCGACCTCCACCCTTCATTTTCGACATATATCGCACAATAAAACTTCGGCAGAGTCCTTCAGCCTCTACGGCCGCCAATTCGTCAATTTATTTCGTCAAGTTGCAAGCATAGCTACAGGTTATTAATATTACAGGCAAACAGCTGGTCTCCGAAGGTGGTTACTAAATAAATAAATAAAAGAGGAAGAAGAAAAGAAGAATCTGATGAAAATGGCAAGATTTGGACCTCTGCTTTCCTCAATCATGGTTTTGGGATTTCTAGGTCCCAAATTCTATAAAGTCAAAACGTAAGAGAAACTCCACTTACCTGACTTTCCGGGTTCTTACTGTATCTATTAATTGAGATAATCCAAAAGTATTATTCGAATAAATCTGGAGAGCATTCGGTGTAATCTGCAATGTTTACTATTCTAGAGGACACACACATATAAATATTATGACGGCATATATACAAATGTATTATTTACAATTTATACTACAACGTGCGCACTTCATGAGTTTCGCTTCGAACACATACAACATTCGCTTTTTACATCTTTTACCCCTACTAACTTTTCAGTTCAGGGAATCATGGGATTTCGCCCTGACGTCACCACTGCGCATGTGCGCAAAAGGGTTACATCATGTGGTTTAGTCAAGGAATTCTAACACATGGAACACCTTATAATGTGCATTGATAGCATCAAAATTTCGGCGTTTATGGCAATTGTTACTCTTGCATTGTCACATCAATTAGCCGTAATTAATATATGACCATGATTGAATTACATTTATGCTAGTAACTGTTTTATGCTAGGAACTGTTTCTCTATCGCTCACTTTTGGAACTTCTTTACCTCGTTCGTCTTCCCGTGTTTAAAAATACAAATCACCAAAATTAAAAACTAGTATTTTTTTCTTCTCCTCTGCAAAGCTCTGAATGAGGATACTTTACAGAGAAGCTGTCGGAGATGTTTAAGTTCGTTATCTCAAACGGTGTGAAAAGGCCGATGAATTTCTCACCCTCTTCCAGCGAAAATGAGAACGAAATCTTTCTCATCCTCCTCTTTTTCGACGAAACGAATGCAAGTTTTTTCTTCATATTCAGCCATTGCCTTTTTGATCATTTCTTTCTCTCTGGAATCTGAAAAAAGAAAGAAATGTTTGAATGAAAGAATTATTTCGGTATGAAAATTGCTTTTATAAATAGGAATACAGTAGAACCCCGCTAATTCGAAATTCCGGTTAATCCGAACAGATTTTATTTTCGAAAATTATATGTAATTGAAAAGATTACCTGAAAAGATTTAAATATACATACGAAAAACAAAAAAAAAGGACTTTTTCAGCATACATAATTTTGTACACATTGAGGAAACTATTGCAATTCGCCGTAAGATAAGGTCACTTCGTACGGGAGCACATCCATTATTCTATTGAAAAGGGGAGACATATTATCTTTCTTTTGGATAAAAGAATTCAAGAGATAGCAGTATTGAGTACTTATAATTTACATTTTTTTTAGCACACATCTTTTTCTTTTCTATTTTTATCGGAATGTCGGGTAATCCAAATTTTTTGTAATCCGAACAGGCACCGGTCTCAATTAGTTCGAATTAGCGAGGTTCTATTGTATTTACTAAAACTTTTTTTGTGAATGAAATGCTTTTTTTTATAACTATTCATCCTGAAATGTAATGACAAATTTAAAAATGAATGGCATCTAGCCTAGCATTAGCAGAATATTCTATTGTTCAAAATTTAAAAAATAATAAATGAACTATTTGGTACACTCCTCCGCTAAAAATCAACTTGTGATATTAAAAATCTTTTTATTCAAATGTTCTTTAAATTTATTTTAAACTAGCCGCCATCAGCGACCACCTTGTTCGCAGGGAATATAATTTCAATTGATTCCCTTATGCATTTGCAATTTGATATTCATGGTTCCCTTAACAAGGTAATTTTAAACTTCAAATTGTGATAGACATTGTGCCTGCGATTTTTTAGTAGCTTTGCACAGTTCTTTTTATTGTCAACATGAATGTCCTTAAAGGAGTCAAAAAATTGTCCGTGCCATGCAGCATCTAATTATAAGCTGTCGGCGCCAATTTCACTTTCTTATTCCTCATGCAAAATTTATATTTGATTTCAACATAAACGTAACGCCGGCACATATGCTAATATAAAGAATTAAAACATAGCAACCGTAATCATTCAGCTGAAAGGATACATTTCCTGATATATTTACTCTCTTTGAAGACTTTGTTTATAGATTTCCAGAAAAACTGGTGAAATGAAAAAGGAAAGGAAATTCATTAGGATGCCTTTGCTTTCAACAATGCAAGAGAAACACGCAAATAAATATTTGTTTAAACAATGAAAATGGTTTGAATTTCATTGCAACAATGAAAAGTATTTTTGTAAATTATGCATAAATTTTTTTAAAAAATCATTAAAAGTAGAAAAAAACTGTACAGCATCTTAATTAATATCATCCAAAAGGTGATTTTTGCCCTTTTAGATGGCGTAAAAATGATTTTTGCGCTATAATATTGTCGGAAGTTATTAAGAAAAAAAGGCCAAAATTTCGTTTAATTTTTAGTGAATTGAGATTCTAATTAAAAGCTCCAAAAAACGGCTCCAAGGTGCACACTACAACCTTGCAATGAAGGTTTGTGACAAATTTCGTAGCTCTAGGCCCAACTGTCTGCCCTGAAGAGCGCCAACACACAGACACACATTCTTCTTCATTATTAGTAGAGATGCAATTCAATTACAGTGGCTTATTGAATTTTCCTTAGTGTGAAGGGATTTTCTCTTCTCCAGTAGAGTTGGATAGCTTAAAAAACTCTTTGTTGTAAATCTGAAGTTGTTTTGGATATGATTCTTAATCTATTTGTATGTTACAATGGCTTACAGCACCCAACCAAGAAGTAGTAATAATATGCGGTATTAAATGCGATGGCCTCTTAATTTCTAAGGGTTTTTATGATCTAGTTTTTTTCTTTATTTAAAAAGGAATAATAACTCTAGAACATTTTATTCATAGCCACAAAGACTTACATTTGAAATATCTAGAAAAATATAAGATGTTGTGATTCACAGTTGCAATTTTTTTTTGGGTTAATATCACCTCTTCATGGTTCTTAGCTATTCGAAAGGAAAATTTAACGGTGTTAGAATATCGAAAGAAGGTTCAAGTTCTTTTTTTACTGTGTTTTTTTGCAACTTAAAGAAAGATCAAACATCCACAAATAATTCTTTTTACTTGTCGAAAAATGTTTTGTCTAATTTTTTTTGTGTGATTTACAAATTAAGAAAACCTTTCGAAAAGCACTTCTTCATAAAATTCTAAATCATGCTTTTATGTCCATGTTATCCTTTCCTCTGAAACTCTCTATGATTGGATAAAGACCTTTTTTAATAATATTTGAATCTTAAATTGAAAAATTTAGTGACGAGTGATGGATTGATAAATTTAATTCCTTTAAAGTGAGATCAGAATTTTGTTACAAATATCACACATATAATTCATGTAATGATGAATAGTATTTTAAATTAATATACGCGAGAAAAATTAATAAAATATTTCTAAAGTACTGAATGTTAAGTTAACTCATATTTGATGAGTAATAAATACATATAACCAACAATATATGATAACATTATAGTATAACACGTGACCACCAGCAGTATTTTAAATTAATACAATGTAAAGGACGAAAAAAATCAAAATCTCTAACAATAATTTAAAAAAGAGGTGAAACTTACCGTACGTTGTGTACGGATCCATCTGGTAAGGAATTAGTCCGTTTGGCCAACGCTGAGCATCGTTTGGAATGGCATTTCTGTCCTTTGGAAATATTTCAGATTGTAAAATGTTCCAATCAAAATATAATTAATTTTGAAGATAAATGTAAATAATTCTTCCTATTCGAAGAGATTACTAATACTCACTGTTTCCGGATCTATGCCCAGAATATCACCTTCGAACAAGTCAGGATTGTGTAAAGCCCAGTCTCTGTCGACTTCTATAAGAGATTTGGAAATATTGAAGACCATATTTGATCATTTTATTTTCTGATATACGAAGAATATATATAGAAAAAGTGTTCTAATCGCCAAAAAATTCGACCTTGAAATTTTGGATGAATTTCGACACTTTAGACCTTCTTCAATTCGAAAAGTCATTTTTGGAATCACGTCTCTGTGTATGTTAGCTTATTAATTCCAAAACGCAGCCGTGCAGCTGGTTGAAATTTCGCATGTGGTTCTTACACTAAAATTATTGATCGGTTTCCAATTTTGACCCAAATCCATAGACGGAAGAGGCTAGAATTACTATCGAAACACGAAGTACAAATAATTTTTTATAAAATCATGGTAATCAGAGAAAAAAGCTGGCTCGCTAATCAAGATGACATCATTGAATTGGCTTTATTTTAAGTTTAAGGTAGCCTAAAAATAATTTTCTTTGGATAATAGTTTCCGAAATCATCCCCCAAAAAATAATTATAAAATGAAAAAAAAAAAAAAAAAAAGGACAAGTGACAAACAATCAGTATAAAATACACTTCTGGATACTTTTAGAGGATTTTTGTTGATGAAATTTTATTTTGTATGCTATTTACAAAAAATGACTTAATTGCATTTTTCGCATTCAACAATAAATCGATATATGAGTCTGACTTCCTCAGAATTTAAGAGAATACTAGTTTGCAGAATTGATTCAATCATGCAAATTTCTAGTTTTTTAGTAAATGTCATTACGTGAAAAGAATGTTTTTGTAAGTATTTCATGTGATGTAAAAATAAAAATTACATAAAACTTGATATAAAAATAACATCAACTATATCCCCACCGGCACTATATAAAACAATCGTGAAATGTTATTCTTATTAATGCAGTGGCGTACCGATGGGAAGGGGGTGTAAATGTGTCATAGATGACCAGGGTGACAGTCTAAGGGCATCGCGAAGACAGAATAGTAACATATTTGTGTCACTTTTTATCACCAAATATGATGAGAGAGCGATACAAATATTACGCCCTTGGCGTTATTTACCCTTGCTACGCCACTACGCTTGTGTAGCTAATAATACGCAGGAAAACACATTTATAAATTATTTTAGTAGTTAAATAACCTTTATATTTGAATTTACTTTTCTTTCTTACGAGAATTAATAGATGCAGAGAGTATGCAAACCAAAAGAGAAAGTTATATTTAAGACTTTCTGAGATGGAAATTATAATTAATCGAATATACCTGCATAAAGCGAAGAGACGGATGCTAATAGGAATACAATTAGAACGAACTCCATTTTCTTCCCTGACTTAATTTTGTGACGATCTGAGTCTTGTCTTGAAACAACTGGTTGCTGTTACAGGTGCAAGTTTTCCCAAGATTTTGGGTTTTTATCGCAGAAATGTAAAGTTACTGCTAGTATCAGGAACAGACCCCTGTTCCTTTGAGTGATAAATCGTAAGATAATTTTCATTTTTTTGTTATTGTTGGTAAAACTTTATTTTAAATTATCAGAGAAAAAGGAAGAAGACTGCTCTCGATACTTTTTGAAATCGTGGGGATTGAAATATCTTTGGTGGCCACCTGTCATCGTTAATATTAGTTAAAAGCGCTGAAATGAATATAATTTTATCTGGTTTTGATCTTCTGAATCCCGTGGAGACGAATTAAGGACAATTCCCACGTCGACGCTTTACCAATTGATGTAATGATGCGTTATTAAATAGGTGCTAGATAAATGCTGTCTTTGAGCAAATATTAGTATTTTATTCCTTAATAATGGTAGCGCTCCTTTTTCGAAACAGTGCATCTCAAATGCTAAAACGAACAGTTTTTAACAGAGCACTTGTAAAGGAATGTAGCATATAGCATATTTCAGGCCAGAGTTCCAAAATTATTTAGAATTTATTTAATATTTAACAGTAGCTTTCAATTGGTAGTTTGTACATCATGTTATATTAATTAAAGTAACTTTCAAGATCCACCCACGTTTGAACGTGGTCCACCACGTCCCGTTTTGAAGCAACACTAGTGCTATTTTTGGACGGACCTCGTAATTTTGAACCGCTGTCAAGAGAGAGAAAACATGTTTTATATAAATATTATATAAACATAGTGAGTCTGTTAGCAGCATAGTGCAGGAAAAGATCCCAACGTACGTGGAATGCAATTTTGAGTCTAAATGGCTGGTTCGGCATTTCTAAATAGGCTCGCGATGCAAACCGAGCCTAGCCAAAGAGACCCTCTCCAAGCGAGCATTTTTGGATAATCAAAACAAACGAGGAAATCGATGAAGATTTAATTTAGACACTGAAGAGATCGGCTGGGAAAAAATTTATCTCACATCTCTACTAATAATAAAGGAGAATGTGTGTGTCTGTGTGTTGGCGCTCAATAGTGCAGACCGCTGGACTTAGAGCTACGAAATTTGGCACAAAGACACATTGGAGGGTGGAAATGTGCACCTCGGAGTACCTTTTAAAAAATTTTAATTAGAATTTTAATTCATGAAAAAGTAAACGAAATTTTGTGTTTTTCCGTAATAACTTCCGACAGTGTTACAGCACAAAAATAATTCTTACACCGTTTGAAAGCGCAAAAAATTACCTTTTCAATGCTTTCGATTAAGTTGCCGTAAAATGTTTTCTCGAATTTTAATAAATTTTTAAAAATAGTTTTTGGCATAATTTTCAAAAATACTTTTCATTGTAGCAACGCAACTGAAACAGTTTTCATTGTTTAAACAAATATTTAATTGAGTATTTCTATTTCATTGTTGTAATCTGAGATAATATCGTAATTCATTTTGCTTTCATATCTTATTTCATCAAAATTTTTGTGAAATTTGTAAACAGAGCTCTCCGACATATTTCTTTGCTTATATTAAGAAGCATAAGCTGAAAGGTTATGGTTGCTGTGTTTTCATTCTTCTTTCAACATGTTTTAATCCAACTAACATGCCGCTGAAAGTGAAGATAGAACATGGTCAGTTATTTGACTCCATTAGGGACATTTGTATAGAAAATAGACAGGACAGGCACAAGGTCACTAATAGAACATGGGTTAAATATCTACCACAATCTGAAGTTTAAAATTACATTTTTAAGAGAACCATGAATATAAAAGAATGCAAGATTCAATTGAAATCATAGTCCTGGCGAACAAGCTGTTCGTCGAAGGTGGCTAGTATATAATATAACTTTGAATCTATATTATGAAACGGAAATTCTATGTGTTTGAATATAATGTACATTCACAACCCTTGACGAATTCTAACTAAATTTGATTGAATTCAGGAAAAAGCGATTTGAAACCTTATTTATAAAAAATATTAACATCTTAAAATTTGTACCGTAGTTTGGTACAACTTCAAGGCATATTATATAGGCATCAGACAGAATAATGAATAGGCCTCTAAGTATTCAAATTTAAAAATATATATTCATCCGCTGTATAATTTCCCAAATCTTTGGATAGATTTCATAATTCTATTTGAGGCTCTTTTCTATTCCCATTCTTCTATTTTGAGGCTCTTTTTTATAGTTCATCCGTTATCAGAGAGGAACACTTTCCCATTGACTTTCGATTGAACAGTTATTCCTTATTTGTAGTTCAAGTTTGATAAAAGGGAGTACGGATAGAATTCTGGATGGAAATGAAACCTTTCTTTATAAAGAAATATGAAAAATATCATAAATTTATGAATTTGATTAAAAATTATAATTATATTATATATTCTGACTGGAACTGTGTGTGTGTGTGTGTGTGTCAGGAAAGGAATTCATGATGGCTTAGAAAAGATCTTCCTTCTGTATTGTAACCGTATTCTAAACTGAAAAACTGTAAAATTCTTTCAAATATTTTGGAGATCCACGAAATCAGTAGAAAGAATAATTATATATATGCTGGTTGGTTGGAAGTGTTCATAAGTTTATTCGTTCGTTTGTAAGTAGAAAGAAGTTCAACACTATAAAAGAGAAATTTCTTACTAACGCTCTTATCAATTAATGCGGAAAAAAACACCAGATGAGTGTTCTTTCGGAACATAAAGTTAATAAGAAAGCAATTAAGTCGCTATGATTGAATGAAATTTTCACAATGGAGTCAGTTTACGTGACGGCAGTCTCATGACAAAAGTTACTGCACATGTCACACCTGACTGTATATTGTCTTAAGCTGAGCTATGACATAATGGCCTTCTTCCTACTCCAAGATGCGCATTGGACCCAAAATTGAATCGCCGCATGCTACGTTATATCATGAACCAACTCATGTCACATGAGCATGGATTGATTCTATTGGAAATTACTGAAAAAAATCCAGGTACACTCTGGTTTTCGAAAATATTGCACATGTTTCATTCCATAAAGTTTAATTTCTAAACGAAAGCTTAATAATTCGTGGCCTAAAGTTTTGACAAGAAGACTTCCAAAAACTTATTTCTTCTTGCATTTCGTAATTTTAAAAAAAATTATTTTTACAGTTTCTCGGCAGGATTTATCAGTACGATTAGCCTGAGTCTCGAATCTGGATGTTCTGTTATGTTAGTTCTTAAACAAAAATCTCAGCTTTGCATCTGTTTACTCATCTCTTAGGAAGAGAAAATAAGAAAGAACGTAATCTTATGATAGTTTTGTTAGAGAAGAGTTGTAGAAATGATGCATGAAATATTATCTATAACGTGTTCATCTGAATTTAAGTGTAACCGAAACCTACCTGGAATTTTGTCAGCTTTAAATTTAATGTTGCTATTAACACCAGGTGTGGCGCCAATGGGGGAACCGGGGGGTTCAGGGCTCCCCTGTTGGAGATGCTGTGTCCCCAAATTTCTGTACCCTGTTCACTCAACGGGCTATTCAACCAGTAGGTGAATAAAGATCTGGTGAAAATTTGAGAGGGTAACTATTACGTTCCTCCCCTTGTACAGAACGACGCCCCATGCCCCTGTATCTGATGCCATTATAGCAACTGAACCAACATCCCCTTGTAAAGCAGGTCATGACCCCCTGTCTTTGAGATCGAGCCTCCATCATCGGGCGGACTCTAACGCCATTCCTGATTAACACAAAGAATTTGAAAGCCCTAACTCTTCGAAAAATAACATTTCTACAAACTTATCAAAAACCGCCGATTCGTGACATGTTTTACATCCGTTGGGTAAGCAGGGTCGGCGTGGGCAATAAAAAAAATATCGGGAAACTGAATATCTAAAGAGACAAAAAGGTAAGAATATCTAAAAAGACAAAGAATGATAGAAGCAATTTTCTTTCCAATACATTCCGGTATAGGTTCAGGCCAAAAGAGGATATTAAATTCAGACCGTAAAGTCTTTTTCCTCTACAGAAAATCTATTCCACTTTTGAATCTGCATGAATGTCTGGCCTCTGATGAAGTCATTCACCAGATTCTTACTTCTTATCGTTGTCTACTATTATTTTTTACCCTTCCACCTTTTTATTCCCCTTTTTTTAATATTTGTATTTATTTTATATCAGGAAACTGACCTTCTTCGACAGCGATGTTTCGTGGGAAAAAGATATAAGGGTATAGAGAAGAGAAATAATGCTTTTCTACTTGACAGCAAGGTCACCTTGAATAAACAAGCCTATCGTAAATGCAGATAAATTTTAGAACAAGGGTAATCCCTCTCTAAGAAACAATCGCATTAATTCCTGCTATACAACTAGGCTCTCGACCTATTTCAATCTAAGCAGTCTAGATATGGAGACTTGCAACAAAAATGCATTGAAAGAAAATTTAAATTAAGCAGAACAAAATTCTCCATTTCATGACGAAGGCGCCATGGTACCTGAGAAATAACGTCACACAATACGACCTGAAAATGATGAGATTTCCTGAAAATGATGAGATGAGAATGAAAGATGACATCCAGAAGCTGTTCAGGAACTTCTTCAATCAAATCAAGAATAATCCAAACACAATTATTAGGTGTTAGGAATTCTTCACCTACAATAAAGAGAAACTTGAATTATTCCTATGCGACTACAGAATACGGTCTCTACTCCTCAAACCACCACCCTAATTTGAGTCGGTATGAGCTGAAATATTTTGCTTGAAGTTTTTTACTGCAACCTCAAAATAACTCGAACCGTTTTTGAACTCAGCCCTAATAGTTCAACGTTGCTGCTGTAGTCGAATCTAAATTGCTCTTTAGTTAATCTTATTAGGTTTTCATAAAATCCCCCATTTTAATACTCAGGCAAAGTACTCAGGAAAAGTGCATAGGCACTGGTATTTAAAGGAATGTCTGAGTCAGTGGTTTCATTTCCACATCACCCAGCAGGTAGAAACCCCAATGCGGTTTTTTTTCTTTTTTTAAAAAGAAGGAATCGCCAGAAGCCCTAATCCTCGTTGCGTTCTGTTATAGGTAACATGAATAGCATTTTTTATTATATTTAAATCAGCCAGAAACAAGAATAGGGTAAATTTTCAAGATGACACTGATTTTTAATTTAAGAAAGTGAACCAATAAAGATAGTCAGTATGATTGTAATTTGAATTCAAAATGCTGAAATAAATTTCAAGTTAAATTCAAATATCAAGAAATATTTCAACGAATTGTTTCCTCAGCAGCTCCAGATTTTCATTGTGTTTTGTTAATTGCAAGAGTTTTCATGTTCTTCTGTATAGAGTTATTGTTTACAGGCACAGGAGCATGGGGCGGCATTCTATATACAGTTATTGCTCATCTTCAATCAGACAACTGCTTCATTTCCTCTTGTATGGAAACCAGGCATTTGGTGAGCGAATTTATTATCTTGAAGTTGCTTACAATATGGCAAGAGTTGCAGAACACATTTCAATCGATTTGTATTCATATCAAGACAACTACTATTTTACAGGTTTCTATTGATATATACCATGATTATTGTTGCCATTATCAAGAAATCGCAACCAAAGAAAAGCAAATCAAAGTCATCTGTGAGAATGTAGGTGAATATTAGAGAAAGCCATTGCTTATGAGCAGGAATCTTAACATTTTATTATCTTAAAGTTGTTTAAATTTTCAGTTCATTTGCAGTCTATTTATATTCATATCAAAACAGTTACTTTTTCAGA
>BGPR01000525.1:450769-480564 GCA_013235015.1 Araneus ventricosus
TAATTATTGATAAATAAAAAGAAATTCAATTTATAATCGCCATTCAACAACTTAGATTGAAATGCTTCGTGTAGAAAGGTTAAATTAATTGTATTAATTGAAATGCTTTAAAAAAATTAAAGAATTTATCGATGAAGATGCTTTGAAATCTTCCATAACCCCAATATTATCCCGCTAGATGTCGCTGACCACAGTATAAGAAACAGTGGCATAAATCTTTCCAAATACTTTCTCAAACTACTTTTTTTATGGAATTTTTAAATTCCCTAAAAATATTGACGAATTGACGTATAATTTGTCAACTAAAAATACAGTCATTCCTTATCATTTTCTGAGTTACAATTCAGCTTGTAAACCTTCTTAAAGCTTTTCAATAAGTTCGGGTTGGATCCTGTTTCTACCCGCCTGTTTGGCCCTTTGTCTATTTGTCTGTCAATTGGTTTGTTACGCAGTCACGACCAAACGCTTTGTTCGATTTTCTTCGGATTCGGCATGAATGTTCCTTGAAATCATTAGAAACGACGCATCTGTAAAGATTTTTAACTTTTATTGCATTTCAAGATGACGGCCGTTTTAATGATTCTATTTATTTAATCTAAAGCTTTTTTCAACAATTCTAGCCAAACGAAACTCCATTCATATTTCCTTCAAAAATACCGATAATAGCAAATGACAAAATCAATTGTAATTTTGTTAATACTGATGAAACCAAAGACTTATGTAAATAATTTAGCCTTTATAGACTGCGATGAAAAAAAGATCTTAGATTTTTTTGTGCGCTGGGGAAAGGGAGCAAGAACTATTAGTAGTAGTTGAGTGAAATATTTCCTTCAATGAAATTGAAAAAAAACAAACGTCTTTTACAATTTCAAACTTTTATAGACTACGTACATGTATTAATTCTTCAATAAGACCGCGAAGTAAGAGAAAGAAAATATTTTTGCCAAGGACTAAAAAGAAGCAATTTTAATGATTTTATTGCTTATCGCACTCATACAAAGTGTTGATACGGTAAACATCGCTGTCGCTTAGCTTTCCTTTCTTAATTACGTCGAGGATCTTGATACCCTTCTTCCTGGCTTTCATGGTCTTGGACCAACCGTCTTTCGAGAAGGTCTTCTCTCCGTACAGCATGATGGAGTTGTAGTCGAATTCATTGATCAGGCGGTTCGCGTGGGGCTTCAGTTTGTCGAACTGGTCCAGTGCATCTAATGGGGAAAAAAGTTAGAAGAATGCAACAAATTACTATAATAAGGCAATCCTTGCACTGCTCTATGATTGCAGATTCTTCTCATTTAGCTTCCCTCTGAGGGAAGATCTCCCCTCAGGGAAAAAATATGTCTATTTGGTGAAGAATTCAGACCATCCTTAAGGAAAGGTTAGTCTTATTCTAAATATGCAATCTTTTCGTTAAGCGAGTAGTTTAATTCGATTTTGAGATAAAATTGCCATTTTAGAATCAAGCAAAAGTCATTTACTTATTTCTAATTAAATGCAAAACAATATCGAAATAAATTTGATTAAAATATGTTTTTAAAAGCACACTTTTTTTAGTGCACTAAGCAGCAGAAAACTCTTTTGACTTGACTTGAAATTTTGTAGGTTTTGAGACTTATAACTGCCAGGGCTTTCGTCTCCTAGTATCCAAAGGAGTCAAAAACAGTTCAGAAAACTATTTTCATTTTGATTATTTTCTGTGTTCTAATCATGACATCTTTTCTTCTTCGAGATCTTGAGATTGTTTCTTAAACTCAGTGCCAGGCGGCGCCACTGGTACGGATTCAAAATTTAATCAAATTAATGCTTAAGTAATATTAATTAGATAATTAAGTTCGGAAGATATTGAAGTAATGTAGTGCCAACGAGAATATACAAATAGAAAAATCTTTAGAACCCTATCACATCAGGAAGGGAGCGAGAAATCGGTTACAAAATTCTATCTTTAAATGCATGATACAAGTCAAGTTAAAAATGAGATATCAAAATTTGAGAACAAATTTTAAAAAATTAACGCTTTGCCAAGGACTTTTACCAATTCAATTTATGCTATAAGTCGAAAGTATACCATTATTTGATTGAAAACAATTTTTCTTCCGAGATCTTTCTTACCTGGCCAAATATTCTGCCAGTAAATGATGAGATAATCGTCTCGGTCTGACCTGTTCTGTTCGTGATCGAATCCGATAGCATGGGTCAACTCGTGGATGATGGTTCCGATTGGTTCACATCCGTATCCCAAAGATACGGGTTGGATCTTGCCCGTTCTGCCCCAGTAGGAATAGCAGCTGCAGAGAAACATGTATTCGTTCTTTTGGTGACTTGGTCATAAAGCAAAATAAATATGAAAGTTATTATACAACAGGCTTTTATTTAAAAATGTATTAACCTTTTGACTGCCGAATTTTTTTAAATATCTGCTTAGATGCAACGTTCGCAAACATGTTCAAATACCGTTGAACTAAGATAATTGTTATTTACAGTCGAGGCTTTTTTCGTGTAGTACGATTCGACGCTGTAATAGTTCTAAGTAAACACAATAGCTTGAGAAAATAGCAGGATGCAGCAGAAAATAGGCCTATTTCCTGCCCGCTGAAATCGCGGGATAAGCTGTCAGAAGGTTAAAAGATAGGAAATAGTTCATTTTAAGTATTTGACGAGAAGATTTGGTGGTATAGTAATTTAATTTTGTATCGATAATCTCTTCTGATATTGGACCTTTTATTACCTTTAAAAAAAGCAATAGTTCTCAATTTCTTACAAATTCCTAGATTGGCAAATATTAAATTTTTTAAAGTTTGCTGTAGTATCTATTATAGTTCGAAGACAAAATGATGTGTACGATGAGAAAATGTTAATGTATATTATTATGTGAATAATTATTTTCCCAATTTAAGTTAGTTGTTTCCTTATAGCTGATAATTTAGTTCTTTCACTTTACTTCATTTACGTTAAAAGCTGTGAAGCAATATATATATATATATGAAAGATCAGGCTTGAAAAAAGTGAAAGGCAGTCCATTTTCATCATGGAAGAGACGATATTTGTTTAAATCTTCTTTTATTGAGGCATCAGGCGTTATTTCTTCATAAGTAAAGTATTTAATTTGTTTGCAGCTCCATGACCAGAATTTAGAAGTTTACGCCCGAGCGGCGCGTTGTTGTTGAAAGCTTACATGCCGGCGTGAAAAAGGGGCCGAAATGAATGCGCAGAACGCTTAAGTACCCAGAATAGGGAATTCCCCTTGAGAAACTCGTGATTTGCAAAGAAAGTTGTAGTGCGTTAATTATGATGAAAGTGGAAGTATTTAAAATGAGGTGTCGTTAAGATTATTTAGGAAAGTTAAAAAATTAAAATATCACATATATATAGAAATGTTACGTTTTGTAATTTTTTTCCTGTTTCTTGACTAAAACTGTTGTTTCTTTTTGTTAGTATAATAGAGCTAGTTAAAAGATCTTACCCGTCTCCTGGAAATATCTTAATGTATCCTCTCTCGAGTCCATCCCAAGGTACAAACTTAATGCACGTCTGATCGGAGATGTGTTTCATCGCCTTAGCAATCTCATCCTTCAGGTCATCTGAAAGACACAGATTTGTGAGGAGAATGAAAGCTTCTAATTAAAACTTCATTTAAGATTATGATGTCACGAGATTCATTCAGCATGGGGATTAATAATATTTTCGTTTTCTATAAGTAGGGAGAAAAACAATTTATGTATTTCTATAATGGATTGCGAGTGGAGGTGGGTTTAGTTTAGTAATATTAATGTCCCGTTTCGCAGCAACACGGGGGCAATCAGTGGATAGTTAGTTACATTAGATTAACGTCCCGTTTTGAAGCAACACGAGGGCTATTTTGGGGCGGACCTCATAATTTTGAACAACGGTCAGATGACGAGGACGACATCTGAGTTGGCCCCCCCTCCAAACTTCCACGTCAGAGCAACGAGAGGGCGCCTGGCCACTGCGTATGATTTAGCGTGCAGCTGGCCACATATACGGCGCATCTTCAGTGAAATCGGGTTTCGAACCTGGAACCCTTCGACCCCCAAAGCCGAGACCTTACCACTAGGCCACTACGGCCTGTGGCAATGAATGGAGATGGGACTTTACGTCAGATGGGAATTTCATCATTGACATTAGGAGACTAAGAAATCGAATTTAAATTGTCTATACTTTTTTTCTCTCGCTGTAAGCAAATTGTGGGTTAGTTTGATTAAGAAGTAAGTGAAATAAAGATTTCCAACCATATTGTTTATTAAGAGAAACTATGGAGTTCTACAAGATATAGAATGTATCTCACTATTAGATTTGACGATTTTTTATCCTATCAGTTATTGTCCTTATGTCCCCATGCAATGCTATCAACATGCTATGCTTTATTTTGCTTTATATTCAATATTTTATAACCTGAATATTACACAGAATAGTTCAAAAGGTTTCAGACAAATTTATCAGATAGATCACGTATACCAAAACAATTCTATTTGGAGACAAAATACTTGGAACATATAAGTGAAAAAGCGGTGAAATTAGTTCATGTCAGAGTAAATGTCTGTTAGGAAATTCGTTACAAACGCATTGCTGCTCACTCATTTTCATTAGCTGCCCCATACACTAAATGCATGTCTTCATTTATGTAGCATAATTTATATCTCGGCACTGTACAATTCCATCGTGCATCAGCTACATCTTTGACTAGAACAATCATGGTCCGGGTCCATCCATCCAATTCACAGAATGTCAAACCGTACATAAGATGTTCCCGTCTGAATGTCCTTACTTAAAACTTGTCTGTTTTTTAAGACTGACCTATCCTTAAAGTTTGTCAGAATCCTTTTGAATCTCCCTGTTTAGACTTCATTCATCATTGCATGATCTCATTCAATGCTTACGTCTTTTTCAGTCGTCGAAAGGAAATATGCCATAATACATGACATATTTCGAAATATGGCAATGATGAAATCTGAAGACCACGATTGTTCTAGTAGCTGATGCATGATGGAATTGTACAACAGTGCCGAGATATAAACTATGCTACATAAATGTTGACATGCATTTAGTGTATGGAGAAGCTAATGGAAATGAGAGAGCAGCAATGCGTTTGTAACGAATTTCCTAACAGATATTTACTCTGACATGAACTAATTTCACCGCTTTTTCACTTATATGTTAGGAGTATTTTGTCTCCAAATAAAGAGTTGTTTTGGTATACGTGATCTATCCCATAAATTTGTCTGAAACCTTTTGAACTATTCTGTGTAATATTCAGGCTATAAAATATTGAATATTAAACAACATAAAGCATAGCATGTTGATAGCATTGAACGGGAACATATGGATAATAACCGATACGATAAAAAATTAAAATCATTTGTCGTATTGGAATTCCAGAAATTTCATGTTTAAAATCCGACAACCCGAGTTATTTTTTATATTTCTGAAAGATGCTCGTAACTGATAAATTCAAAAGATAAAAAAGGAGATTTGAAGACTAATTTATCTTATGTATGTTTCCTTAATCTGAATTTTGTTTAACTAAAATCATACTTTCCAATCCAGGCGTTCTAGAACTTTTCCCACTGGCGACTCCTCGTTAGTTGTAAGAAGATATTATGTTCCCATTTTTTCCCAAATACAATATTCGCTAGCCATAAATGAAAATTAATCTAATTATTTAATATTTCTTAATGAAACGTAAAAATAAAGGTGATTTTCTGAATTGTTTGTTGTTATTAATATTAGATAATCCGGCAAAAATATTAGTCGTCAACAATGTCAATATCCCATTTTGGAGTTTAAATTCCTCATTTGGATCATAATTTAAGATGTTCTGTTTTACACCGTCACTCACAAAAATAAATGAATAAATAAAAATAAAACATAACACAATTTGATAGCAAATAAGAAGTTTTTTCCATTAATACCTCATTTTATCTTTTGTTCATACGTTAACAATGACAGTGAGAATTCGAAATAACTAAAAGTTGGCTGTATTGAGAAACAATGACAAGTTATGAATTATTGTTTACGCATCCAAGATAAGAATGATTAATCTAACATGCAATGCTAACTTATGCTTATATTCAGAAAATTCCGAAGAAAAACTCCAAGAAACGAAATTACATGTTTTATTATAATCAGATTAGGGAGGCGTCGCCCCCTTGTCAATCACACACTAAATTTTTTAAAAAAACTTTACAATAAAGCGCAAGGTATGAGATGAATACGAATTTTCGATGCTTTTCAATGATGCATCAAGCTATCTTTTAGGAATGAGATACGATAATCTTTTTTTAATTTACAAATTTTAGTTTTTAATAATTTTAAAGTGGAATAAAATTCTGAAATCTCAAGAACATGTTATTAAAGCTAATAAATAAACTAATAGTTTCTGATACGAATAATGGCAAATACATATGTGAAAAATTTAAAATAACCTCGGTACATTGTGTTTTATAAAAACGCGACAGACTTTAGCGAATGTTTTTGTTTATATAGAGTGGATTATGGTGAATCATTCGAGTGGAAAATAGCATACCAAGGCCTTTGTCAATTTTGTAGGGAATGACTCCACCCGGCCATCTTCTGGTATTGTTTGGAATAGCATTGCGGTCCTAAGAAATAATAAGAAAAATGCATGTTCTGAATTCTAAAAACACAATTTCTATTTCAAAAATGATTTCTCAAGTTTCTTTTTTAAACAAATTAGCAAAATTTCTTAAACGGCACGTCAGAAATCTGATGAAAGTTTATTGATATTATTTTTATGCTTAGAAGAGAGAAAAAAGTATTTAATTCTCTCATCATTTTATATAAATATATACAATAATAAACAAATACAGAAACCAAACAGTATTTTATTTCAATTAGACATGAACTTTTTTCTTGATATTTCTCTGTTTCAAAATATTTTTTTTGTTCGTGTTCTGGGGAAACAAACTCTTCTTATCATTATTGCTAGAGTTTGTGTTTAGAAAACACAGATAATAAGTATACACTCGTTCGAGATTTCCCTGCTGATGATGTCCCGGACGTTAGCGTTATGTTCTGTTTTGTTATTTTGATTTTTTTCTTTTCTGAAATGGTTATATATATATATATATATAAATACGACTACGTGTGCCAAATAAATAGATTAGAACTTAAAATCGAGTGAAAAATTTTAAGTTAAAAATATTTATATCTCTTCCCACATTGCCATCTCTGAGAAGCGACCTTTATGGATTATTATTTAATATCATAAACTTTAAGATATGATCAACTAAACAGAAACTCTATAAATTATATTTTTTTATTTCAAATGCAGGAACTCTTGGTTGTTTTAGACTAAAGATAGGAAAGAAAAGTTTATTAATTAATGAAAACATGTTAAGATTTTTAAAATCGCTTTTCCTTAAACCAAATACGACAGTGTGTATATGTCACGAAGAGGGCTGTTTATGTGATTTTTTGGAGCACTCTAATGTGAAAATGGTGTCTATAAATGAGAACTATATAAATAATAAATTAATTAAATTTGAAGTTTTGGATAAGTGGAATGTTGTTCAGTCTTTAACACTATTTTTTATGTAATGATACAATAGATTTCATTCTTTAATAGCGTAACATAATTGTTTTTTATCGGAAACTATGGAGATAGTGTTTTTAAAGCCACCACATATGTTTTGTTTATACTATGCATAAATAATTAAAAGTGACCAAAAATGATTTTCTTCCTTCGAACATAAACAACATATTTCTGATTAGCATTGTTTTCCATGCGTATCTTAGAAATCAATCTCTTCAATTTGTGTTAAAACTATATATCATTTGATTCAAGTGAAAAAGTTTCTATTGAAATAATCCTTGAAACACGTCTTTTTAATTGAATACATTTTCCCGAATGTTCGAGAAAGGAAATGCTTACTTCAACACTATCTATGCCTATGATGTCTCCTTGGAAGAGATCGGGATTTTCCATTGGATTCCGAGGAAATCCCCCTAAAAGAAATAAAGATTCTCAAACAACAAAATACTAAAAAGTCTCAAGCAGGACCTCCCGATTATTGAAAAATATAAAGGTAAAAAAACTTCTTTTAATGTTTATGATCTATTATTTTCATCATTTTGCATATTTTTACAGATTAGAAAGAAATAAAATATTTTTTTATATAGTGAAGTGTGGTTCTTTCGTTTTTTTAATGATTTTGAGTAATATCTTATTGGAAGAAACTTATTAAACAGATAAATATTTCCTACCAGAAAGTTTCAGTTGCATCAAGCTAGCAAAAACCTAGCATATCAACAACAAACGTGAAAAATCATAAAGGTTTTTTTCCCCCTCTTATACAAGTTTTTAACACAAACGAAATTGCCTGTTTTTCTGTGAATTTGAGATATTTTCTTTGCATACCGTTGAAAGTCTATTTATCTGCTACTACATTTCTTGATAGATATCTTACAATGGCCAAAACTCACCGCCTTCGGAGTTTCTTTCGAACATTTGTTTATATATGTCTTCAAAAACGGTTGATTAATTGTTAATTAAAATAGCTTAATTTCATAAATGTAAATTCTCTTAAACAAAATGTACAGAAAAGAAATTTAGAAACCATAACAAAACAAATAGGGCTAGGCGAGTTTTTCTAAAAATTCAATTTATGGAAGGTCGCTAAAATACTTAGTTAATGGGATTATTTTTGAAAGAAATTACTCCCTCCATTCAACTTTAGTTTTCCATTTTCCTCCAACTTAAAAAAGGGACAATGTCAAATTTGTTAAAATTCGGTTTAGATAATAGTCCATACAAATTTAATGCGCGTTTTGTATGCGCAACTGTCGCGTTTCCTAATCGAAAATGGCAGATGAGGTTGCCATATTTGATTTCGTCTTTTCGTTTCTTAAAGAAGTTTTTTTACTTTACAGTTTTGTAATGACACTTGTGCAACCTTCAATTAAATAATTAACTTAAATGGTTAAGAAAAGTTTTGGTGAATTAAGATGGAAGAAAATGAAGGCAAATGTGAATTGACTCAGAAAATATGCTCTAAATGATAAGAGACGATTTGGATAGAAACGGCCATGTCCCTTCAATAATCAGATATCAAAGACACAATGTGCCACAAGTATATTTAATTATAGATTTAAGATGAAATATAAGATCAACGCATTTAGTTTTGTATGCTTCCATGCATTTTGAAATAAACAATGATTTCTTTGATTTTTTCCTTCAAAAGCGGACTTATAATTCTAGACAAGAAAAAAAAATGGCAAATGGGATATCTAAAATTGGACAGAGGGGTATTGTATAAAATAATGATCTAAAAGGTGAGAATCAAGGAGGTTTCAATGCAATATGTTCTTACTTACATGCTACAACTAATAAGCTAAAAAAGATGAAGATTTTCATGCTGAAATCTCAGATGGAGCCTGGTGCTAAGGGATACTCGACTGCTGAGCGGAACTCCACAGTCTGAATGATAAAATGCAGATAGGGAAATTCCAGGAAAGAGACAGGTGGTTATCTACCGAAAGAGTTGCTAAGATTTTGTTCTGCATTTAGGTAATGGTGATAACATAGAGTATAGGCTCGTGAAAATTAACAGACCTTTCTATTTCTTTATGTTTTTGAATGAGAAAAACAATTGTGAGGCGAAAAGAATTTTAAAGTATCTTTCAACTAAAAGATATGATACTTTTGATGTTACATATTTTGCTGTATGATAATTTTGTAAAGAAAATATTCAGATATAAAGCAATCTATAAAATTACAGTTTGGAATAAAATATGAAAGCACCGCAATTTTCCATATCGTTTAAATACCATTTCATGTAATAATCAGCTTTGCATGGAGTCGTAATCAACTCTTTAATTGTATGACATAGACTTTCGTCAAATATTTGTATTTATTCTATACTGAAAGCTTATCGATAAAATAGACTTTGACCTCAATAAATCATTTTTACAGACTTTGTTGTGTCATAAATGTGTAGCTAGGTAAATAAGTAACTTTTTTAAAAATGTACCTGTACACTATTAGCCATCCTTTTTAACTGCTCAAACCGTAGACAATATCATCGGATGTTAGGCGCATTTCTAATTACTGCTGTTATTCAGTTGCATGATAAATGGCATGTCCTGAAATATGTTTGTACGAATAAAAAAAACCCGTAACGTTTTCTCCAGACAGGTATTTACATTTATCAAAAAGTTTAGGAACTAGATGTGTAAGTCCAACAAATTTGCAGAACAGAAATGAGCTTGAAGCGATATGATTTTCAATCTTTGCTCGGCCGTGCTTCAAGTTACATTAATGGGTTAACATTGGGAGTTGCTATAGTGAGTTTGTGATCACCATTTGCGACTATGTAGGAAAATCAGAAAGTTCAGGAACCAGCTTTGCAATGCGCAGATAAACCAAAGTGCAGGGTTCTACTTGTAGCAGTAGTGGCAATGTGGCAAGTGACGTCGCTGTACTAATACAAAGAGCTATCCAGGTCATTACCAGGTTCATCACTATAGCGTTATTTACATACTACTACTCATTGTTATTGCAAACTTATTCATGCATCATAATCACTGCATGATGTAGGTCACTGCATAACACCATCAATACTATACAGGCGCCTACAGAGATTACCACTCGTAAGTGAACACGAAGCTGACGCTATATCCATTCCCTATGCCAACTCAGTGATGTCACACTACCTTATAAGATTGCAGATCACGATCCTTGCTAGCACAATCCTGTACGGCTCATAGATGCTGCCGCTATATACATTCCCTATGCCAACTCAGTGATATCACACTACCTTATAAGATTGCAAATCACGATCCTTGCTAGCACAATCCTGTACGGCTCATAGATGCTACTTCTTGATAAATGTAAGTATTTCAGCACCAGTCAATACTTACGTTCTCATTCTAGGGTCATTCGAGGTCGCGGTGACCCGGTTGTAAGGTCTCGGAATCGGAGAGTTGCAGGTCCGAAACTCCACTTCATCAAAAGTCCGTCGCAAATTAAATCCGAAAAGGGTCAAAAGGGCCCCCCCCCCACTAGTGTGTCGCGTAACTTAGGAGAAGGTCTGCCGGCCGAGGTGTTGTCCCTGTCATCTGACAGTGGTTCAAAATTACGAAGTCAATCTCCAATTATTTAGAAACGCGCCTTTAAATAAACTCAATACAATTAGGTAAACAAATGGTAATTCTTCAGTGTTCATAATTCCGTTTGGTATATGAACGTCCATACTATGTAATGATGATGTTTCCTTTATTCTGGATTCTGCACACGCGAATTTTCTTCTCATAGTTCACCACTAATGGTTCATTCAATATTGTATAAACATTAAGTGATAGAAAGGAATGAATGCGGTCTGTCTATCTTATATTTCTGTCCTACATATAAGTCATATGCTTTCTAGTTTAAGAAATCTGCTGACAAGAATTCCTCTAAAAAATCTTTATTATTCTGATGAACAAAAGAAAATGTTTGAAAGTTTAAACATGTAATGCTTTTATATTAGATAAAAAAAATGGCTTTCTTTTTAAAATGATTTCATCGGAAAGCTCCTAGCAGGTTACTAAATAGGCATTCCAAGTTGTATCGATCCTCTACGACAGTGTTTTTTTATATAAAAGGTTCTCACTGAAGTCCTAAGACCCTCCACCCCCCGTTTACTTCAGAATGGCGACAGCTGCAGTCATAACAGTTCGGTCTAGGTACAGTAAGGAGCTTAAGGGTGAAGAGATGGGATTACTTAAGCTGCTATCACATGGAGAGCTATTGTGAGCAGTTAGCTTGAAGTTGAGCACAATGGCGCTCAGCAGAAAAGTTTGTAGGACTTGACGCATTGAGACAACCGGTCAGACAGGATTTCGGTATCGGGGAAGGCGAACTATGTCACCGTCATTATCACACCCGATTGATTTGAATTTCTGCTACTGATGATTTTTTTGTCAGCATCGTGTACATTTTCAAGCCGGTTGAACACAGACCACGATTTCTGCCATCTTGTCTGACTAGTCACGTGTAACAAACTTTTCTGCTGAGTGGCATTGTGCTCACGCTCAAGATAACAGCGCACGATAGCTCTCCGTGTGATAGCAGCTTTACAGTGTCAACTAGCGGCAAAATTTGGTGTTAGTGTTCTTATTTCAGAAGAGGTATATAATACTGGGAAAAGTCAATTACAATGCTATAGGGCTGAAATGTTTTCATTCAGGACTTTTGTGGCACATTGGCCTATTTATTTATACATATATAGGCCAATAAAAGTTCTCCAATATCAGCAGGAAATGTTTATATTAATGAATCATTTTGGTTTAAAATTTATAGCTTTTTAATTACTCATGCAATATTTTCTTTCTTTGGGATTTATTTACATATATACCTCATGTTATGCTTTGTAAAGTTTCCAACAATGCAGTTGCACGTAACAAAATTTTGTAAACTATTCGATACGAATAAGATAATCCTTATGAATTATATTAAAAAGTGAATATTGTTTTGCCATTATTATTCCATTTCTTATAGGCACAATAACTCTTTTTTTCTAACAGAATTTTATTTCAACTGTTTTCATAATTGCTTATATTTACGCGGTTTGCACTGAAGTGTTCTTGAACGATATAATTTTTTAAATTATTTAATTGCATGTGAATGGTATATTTCAGCATTGCCAACGTTCTTTAGACAACTTGTTTCGTACGAATATATGTAATCCTTTACAGTTATGTAATAAGATTATTATTGAAAATGTTCGCTTTCTTTTGCACTATTTTTATTAAATCACAGCTGGTATCGTGATTAGCTTCCTATACAGATAAAATTTATCGGTAAATTACAAGTTTCAAAAGTTTATTTCTGTATTCGTCGCAATTTTACTATTCTGGCTTGTTCCAAAGAAATTTCTCTGAATTTAATCTATATTGAAATTCAACTTTCCCAATTTATACAAGAAATTAGAATAATCTTTCAATAAAAATTTATATAATTTATTTAGTTAACAAACAACTATTTCATCTAACGAAGTATAAATTAAATAAAATACCGAGTACTTTTTTTTAACGATAGGGTTGCTTTATCATTGATTATTCCCCCCCCCCTTAGTTTTTTAACTTGTTACGCGCTTTTCGTCGATTTAAATATTAAGAATTACATGTTTCTCGTGACATATAGTTTATACTTTCTCGTATGCATTGTGGAAAGAGAAAATATCGTAACCGTAAAAAAATAAAATTCGACCTTGAGTTTTCGGTGAATCTTCATGTTTTAGACTGCCTCGTTTTTTAAAAATTCGAAATTATAAATATTTCTTTGTACACATTTCTTTCATTTTTCTTTTCTTACTTCAAAATAAATTCACTATATCAGTTTTTTAGCTCACACGATTTACTACAGATTCATTCTTCTCTGTTTATAGAAACCATAGTTTATCTCCAGTTTTACAATCTGCTTAAAAAAGATTTTTACTTAATTTATTCCTAAGACCCAGCTGCCAGCCCAAAAAATTTTCTACAAAAAAATTACAATTTGAAAATCCCATCAGTTTATGTTTATTTCAGAACTCATCTATAATTTTAAATATCATATTCCCTCCGTCCAACTTCAGTCGTCCAATCTGCCATTTTCTCCTAAATTAAAAAAAAGAGCAAAATGAAATTTGATTTAGGTGGATGATCATGTATTTTTTTATATATTGTGATTTCTCCCATTTTCCCACGACGTTTCGGCCAGAACGCACCAGCCGAAGTCCCCAAGGGAACGGCACAAGATGAGAGTGAGTAAATCTGACAACCTTACGCAAACCTACAAGGGCCAAGTGGAGTGCGGTTTCTTTTAGCTTTCAGTGGAAAGACCACCCTCGTTTAAGCCGACAAATACCTCCGTTTAAGATTGACCACAACCAATCAACACCATGAAGGAAGGCACACGACTGCGGTTGGATGATTTGTCCAGCTCGAGGACGAATCACCATGAGGCAAGACAACAACCACTCCCCTGTCTTTTGAAGGTAAGGTGTTTAAAAGAGAGAGAAAGACGGGAGATAAGAAAGCAAACAGGTGGAGTGCTATCTCCGTCGTGTTTTTTTGTGATTCCTGAAATCGGAACTCATAACGACGAAAGGGCGTTTTTTGACCCCGTGTTAGCCGAAAGCATCTCGGCTGGAAATGTGTCCCTTTGGTGGACCGTTTGCATTTTTTTGTCGAGCGTTTGTTCAACCTCGATATCTTATACCGACCCTCGGTATTTCTCAAACTGAGCCTGAGTTAACTGTTAGCCGAAAGCATCTCGGCTGGAAAGTGTTCCTTTGGTGGGTTGTTTGCATTTTATCAAGTGTTTGTTAACCTCGATATTTTATACTGACCCTCGGTGTTTCTCATAACTCGTCCTGAGTTATCTATTGACTGCCGAACTCTTATAGTTCACCGAACTTTAACGATAGAACTGAAATCTCAGAGTATTCTCACCGTTTGTAACTTCGACGCAGTCAAGTTACGTATTGCTCGTCTAACAGTGACTTTAGACTGCATCTCATTGACTCTCGCGATTGATATCCGGGACTTGGTTTATCTTTGTTCTTGCAATATGTATTTAACAAAATGTACATACATTGTATTCTAGAAAATTAATCAAGATTTTAATTAAAATTATGATGATGAAATTTTGTGACTTCTTTAAGTCAGCTGATCCTTGATCAAACTAGGCCACGACACTACAATATGGATGTTACGTCTTCTAATTAAAAATGGTAAATTATGACGATATATTCGATTTTGTTCTCTAGTTTTTCATACAAGTTTACTTGCACGTAAGTTGTGTAATGTTTGTACGTAAGTGTTTGTAATGTTAGCTTTTTAGCACGGCTAACGAAGGTTTTTTTTCATGACATACTAGCAATATATGGTAGAAATTATGAAAATTGTTTGAAATAATCATTATCGTTCGTCACGTACAGCAAAAGACTATTTGAAAAGAAACTGTTGTGTCCTTTCAGCAATATTTTGTGATATGGATTTGATATCAGACATAAAGTACCGCCGGTGTATTTAACTATTAGGTTCGTTAGGTGTGTGTTTGTTTTTTGGTTCTTTATGCTCGCCATACCGGTGGACTTACGGCTATCAAATTTGGCACAGTGATGATTAGCACAAGAGGGAGCTAAAAATTATTTTAAAATTCGAATTAGATTTTTATTTATTTAATTTTAAGTGGTAAATTCGGACGTTTTTTGCCAATTGTTAATTTACAACAATACTTTTCATTGTTGCAATGAAATTCAAATCGTTTTCATTGTTTAAACAATTATTTATTAACGTGCATCTCTTCCATTGTTGATAGATAACGTAATATGTTTTAATCCAGCTAACATGCTGCTGGGCGTAAAATGTGTCGTGCTAATTTAATATTGAAATCAAATGCGAAAGGAATGAGAAAGTAAAGTTGGCACCTACAAAGTTAATGACAATATTTATTGAAAAAAAACAGAGGCGAGCATATGAAAAAATATGGATCCCTAGCAACGGATTCCGATTATGTCTTCATACTTTTCGGAATTAATAAGTAATAAGTTCCATGCTTTTTTAAAAAATCTGAATTTTAGACTAGAAAAAAAATTCAAATCGGTCAACTAAATTTCGACGTATGGATGAATTTCTTTTTCACATTTGTTTATGTGATGAAAGTTAACTAATGACATAATTGGGAAAATTTGTGAGAAAAATATTTGAATATTAAATTTCTTCTCTGCTCACAATGTTACAATCTCTAATACAATGCTTTAAATGTTGAAAAGACACAAAAAGTGATATTTATATGGTGATCTTTTTCTGATTCTGTGTATAAAGTGTCATATCAAACACGTGAATTCCACTTCGTTGAGATTTTATATGGGTAAACAATGCAGTTTAATTTGTGGTTTTCACAAGAATTTTTTGCAATCATAGAGCACATTAATTCTTTGAATATCACTGGCACTTGGTATGTTCTTTTCGCCCACATCCAACAACCTGACACCCTTCTTCTTTGACTTCATTGTTTTGGAACGGCCGTCCCTGGAGAATGTCTTCTCGCCGTACAGCATGATGGAGTCGTAGTCAAACGTGTTGATGAGTTTGTTCTCGTGAGGCTTTAGTTTGGCGAATTGATCCACATTATCTAAAAAAACAAAAGAGAGACAATGAAAAAAAACTTTTAAAAACACATTTTAAGGAATATACCAAAAAGTGGA
Source organism: Araneus ventricosus (assembly GCA_013235015.1). NCBI lineage: Eukaryota > Metazoa > Arthropoda > Arachnida > Araneae > Araneidae > Araneus > Araneus ventricosus. Next base: position 466,981 of record BGPR01000525.1, read on the forward strand.
AAGTGATTTCTTTATAAAAAATTCTAGAGGTTAAAACTAAATCGTAAAGCGTAATGGGCTGATAGAAATACTCTTAGTAAAAATGAATTTTAATAACGTTTATAATATATTTTAATTTTTATCGAGTGCTTATGAATTTTCTTTCTTATGAGGCCGAATTTCCCTATACTATTAGAGTTTCAGCTCCTCGTTCTTTTACGATTTTGTTTGGTAGATTTATGATTAAACATTTATGTTCTACCTTTCGGCCCAATAATAAAAATAATATTTAAAACATTTTTTCAAAAAAATTTTACTGTTTTCTACTTTTTAAGTTTTAATACATTTCCTAATTCGCTATTAATCCTGTAGTAATTTTTTTTTCAAATTCACTACCAGATGCCGGCTCTCATATGGAATCCAAAATTTAACTAAAATTAATCGATCAATTGATAATTAAGCTTTGAAAATATTAAAACATTGTATTGTCATCAGAAACACACCGTTGTACGATATTTCAGATCTCTAGCTCACCAGGAGAAATACGAAATGCAAAATTTCATCTTTAGTATAGAAGTTAAATTTATAAAAATAAAAAGAACAGATGTTAAAATAAATAAAAGCGTGTAATAATATAATTAACATGCGTATAATCCATTTCAATGCTGCCTTTTTGCATAGCGTGCCCCCATTACTTTCAAATAATGAAGATATAAATACGAATTAAGGGAATTTTTAATTGTGAAAGAGTTAAAAATACAAAATAATAACAAACAACGATAAGAAGTAAGAATCCGGTCATGACGTCTTCAGAGGCCATTCATACATGCAGATTCAAAACCAGAATAGGTTTTCTGTAGAGGAAAAAGACTTTAAGGTCTGAATATGAATTTCCTCTAAGGCCTGAACCTATCCCGGAATATATTGGAAAGAAAAACATTTATCCACAAAGAAGAAATTAATAACAGTCTTTTAAACAAAGAATGAAAAGAAGGGCTTAAAATCTTGCCTCTTGCTAAAGCTGTGGAGTGGAACAAAAGAGAGAACGCCGTTACAAAAGTCAATTTAGTAAATATATTGCTTTTCGTCTTTTTAGATATTCAATTGCAAATAATGACGTATCCACAAAAAATCTTTACCTGGATCGATGTTTTGCCAGAATATGAGTAAGTAGTCGTCACGATCGGATCTGTTCTGTTCGTGATCAAATCCCACGGCGTGTATGAGTTCGTGGATGACCGTCCCAAACGAATGACATCCGAGGCCCAGGGAGAGGGGCTGGGCCTTCCCCGTTCTGCCCCAGTGGGAGTAACATCTGAACGAAGAGAACATTGAAGGTTGAATAAAAATGCATGAAATGTTTCTGAACATTTCAAAAATAAATATTGAAATCGGTCTGATAATTTTTGAGTTACCTCTTACAGCATAGTTGAAAGAGGATAATTTTTTGTGTCTTATTTGAAGAAAGTAATTATATTGAACGGCGTTCTGCAAGTTACTATTCAAAGAACGTATGGAAACTGTAAAATGCTATCCTATATATTATTTCTGTTGTCAACATCCCTTTTTTTCAACCAATTCAAAGCCTACAGCGACGAAGAAGGTATCATTGAAAAGGAACTTTTTTTATCAACTTCTGACAAAAAATACTCCGTTTACGTTAAAACACATTAGTTGGGGGTGGGGGTGACATGGTGGGAGAGGTTGAATTTGTGAGTTTCGCTAGAGTTTGCTGGTATAAGATAAAAGGGCTGATAATTAAAATATTATTGAGAAGTTTCTTTTGATAAGTGACTTTATCATCGTCCCAAAACCTACGGGGGAGACTTAAATATGGGGATGAGAATTTTTCGGATAAGTAAACATGTTATGTTCACTAATGGTTGTCTGGTTGTGTTGGCCACCGTTTTCATGACGGGACGTATCTTCTATTGGAGAGATTGGCGTATGGGCTGGTGATGACCATTTTGAAACTAACCAGTAGGGGAGAGTGAGATAAACCGGGTACCCTTTATTCTGGAGCTATTAATTTTCCCATCTAGCAGACAGATACTGAATTACACTCTACTGGTCAAGAAAAAGAAACAGTTATAGTAGCGTGTTGTAGCAGTTGAATTCACTGCGTCTGTGAAGGTTATTTGCTTTAAGACGTCAACTCTCGAATGTTCGTTTGATTTTAAACTATCCTTACTTAAAAATCATTACAGTTATAAAAACTATATTTAGTACAGCTTATTATACGTCTACTAAGGATTTATACCCTATCAAACAGTAAGGATTTGTTTCAATAATTGCGCGGTTCTATATCGTTTTTTATAGCCTCTGCACTCGAGGTATAACCGGGTACTCCAAGGACAGCCAGTATTGATGGTTCTGCCGATGAAGACGATAAAATAACATCGGACGTTGATTGTTTATATTTTAATGATATAGTTTTTAATTTAAATAAAGAGGAAGGGATAATCCAACGTAAAAACTGTCTTAGCTGTACCCACGAAAATTGCAGCGGCGCGGAGGAAGAAGACAGTTGCTTTACATATGAATTTTGTAACTAATTTTCCTAAATTGTCACATAAAATAAAAACAATTGCAACTTTTCTACTGAAAATCGAGTTTTCCTAATTTCCCATAACGTCACCATGAGTACCCAGTTTTACCCCACTAGTAGGGTAAAACCGGGTAGTTTGACTTTTTTTTATAAAAAAAAATCGTTGATTAAAAAAAGTAATGAAACTGTGGCTTTTCTGGAAAAATATCTTGTATTCCGATAAATGATGAATATTTTAATAAAATGTGACAAGCTCTCTGTCGAATATTTTAGCTCTAACAGGCTTTCGAACCTTAGCTACCCGGTTTTACCCCACTTTCCCCTACGCTATTATTATTGCAGCAACTAGATGCCTAGGCAGAGCGAGGATTTTCTTTTTGGATATCATCATCCCGAACGAAAACGGGACGAAAAAATCATAGCAATGTCAGTATCTTGATCATTTGGACAAAGCTTAGTAATAAATGTTGTTTCCCTTTTTTCACTCGATATTTCTTTTTTCCCTCGTTGAGTAATGTAATAAATGTGATTTGATTTGTTAATCGAAGATCACGTTTGAATCTGCACCGTTTGGGACAGATCCAAAAATTTGTAGTGTAGTTTGATCGTGATTATCGTTATTATCAGCTTGATTTTGTGAAATGATTGGCTATTTAAGATATTTTAATTAGAGATAGGTAAAATAACTTGATGTTACAATAAAGGAAAGTTGGTATCTTAAATTTCTAAACTGATAAGAAAATTTCTTTTTAAAAATTCTTATTCAAAGGTTATAATAACGGAATGTTTGACTAATTGTCGCATAATTATTTTTTTATCAGCCCTCCAATTTATTTATATTTAATGTATTAGTTGTAGATGATGCAGCCAGCCGAAATAAAATGGGTACTCTTTTGAACATGAACCGTGACTGGACAAGAAAACTGATCACCGAAGGCAAAAAGAGTATGGTAAACTTTAATATTTCGGTTATATTTTTGAACAGTAGATAATTTTCTAATTTCTATGAAAAGGTAGTATCAGGAACTTACCCATCTCCATAAAATATCCTTATGAAATCTGGTTCTCTGTTTTCTCTACGTACGAACTTGACGCAAGTTCTGTCCGATATATATTTCATTGCTTTCTCTATGTCATCCTTTTCGTCCTCTTGTGAAAAAAATATTAAAAAAAGAACATATTAATGAAGTAGAAGCGGTGGTAAAATTAGAGAGAAGCAAAATATTGTATATTTTTTTTTTGTACGACAGTGGTAAATTTTGATGAATATTTATTTAAATTTTAAAATAATCATATGAAAGTAAATAATAAGCAGATAAAGTAATTCTATAATGCTAAATGATAATTTTGAGGTTTTAAACCCGAGTCTTGGTATTTTGTAATGATCAATCTTGTAATTAGCAGTATGAGTATTAACATTTTTAAAATGCATTTGAGCCAAAGCTTATTTTTATACGTTATAAAGTGGACTTTAAAACTGCTAATCTAAATCTCACGCTAATTTAAAAGCTTAAAAATTAGCTTAAAAGCGTAATTTTTTATAATTAGCTTAATCCTTTTCGTATTTGACCCTAAACTTACCGAGGCCGGTCAAAAGACCGTTTTCCAATGGCAGTTTCAATGTATTGGTGAAAAGTCTCGACGTTTAGTGTTAATATTATTGATTGATATGTGTATAAGTAAAATAAATGTGTGATAAATGTACGTTAACTATCACAGCGTGTGATCAGATGAGTGACCGAGCGAACCTATAGCCTTCTTACTTTATGTCCGTGACTCAAATTTTTGATTATTTTAGATATTTATCTGGGCTTAAGACGCAAGCCATAGGGGCCTGATTGAAGAATTTCGGTTTCGGAACCGTTGGGTTAAGGGTTCGAGAACCGATTGTACCAAGAAAACCATAGGCCTGGTGCACGTTAAATCCGTCAATATCAATATATCGCTAGTGTGCCGTGAAAGTTTGTATGAAAGGAGGTTTGGCGAAGAGTCTAAATTTGAAGCTGAGAACGATGTTGTTGTTGCTGTTCGTCTGCCATATTTTTTGAAATGAAGCTGGAAGCCGGATTAACTACTACAAAGCCCATTGAAATAGAAAGCTTCATATATTTTTCAAGATAATACAACGCATACAAATACAGAGCACCTATTTAAAAACAAATTTACAGAAAGTTTATCACAAAACTTCTCTAAATATTGACAGGAATAACTTTCATGGTTTTAAATGCCCCATCATCAATCTTTTTCTGTTTAATATCGTTTTTTGTTTTTCTCAAGATTGGTGAGCGAGCTCTGCCGCGCGTACGGGAAAAAATAATAATAAAGAAAAGAATAAGTAAAAAATACTGCTTGTGACAGGAGATTAGTGGTTCAGGTGTCTCGTCCTCGCTATGGTTCGAAATTTCGAAGATCGTTTCAAAACAACCATCGTGAAGCTTCAAGATGGAAGGCTAATCAAACTAAACTGTATTTAAAAGTAAGTTATTTGTTTTCTTCAGAAGATAACACCCTGATTGGGTTTAAAGAATTTCGATGATGTTCCATGAATTTTATGAACCAAACACTTTGAATTTCTGATAATCGAAGAATGTCTGAGGAAGAGCAATAATTAAACAAATAAATAATAAATAAATAATTAATCAAATAGAAATAAATAATTTAAGGAGGAAATTCGAGATGCAACAATTCGAGACATATTGCAAAATTTCTGATAGTATGCCAATTTGATTTCCAATCATGATTCAGTGGAAATCAAAATCATTCAAAGAAAGCAAGAAACTAAGAAAAATACTCGGAGGGAATGAAATTAAGCAAACAAGGAATCCATTCTAGTCTACTTTGTCAAGGGCTAAGGACTAAATTCGAAATGGATTCAAAATATTTAGGAAATTTTTCTGTAACAAGCTTGCATTACGCCAAAAATAGCTTCTCTTAGCCCGAAATTTCCCATCAAATTTCTGTGATTAGAAAACAAATTGGGAAATTTTTTTGTAAGAAGCTTGCATTACGCCAAAAATAGCTTCTCTTAGCCCGAAATTTCCCATCAAATTTCTGCGAGTAGAAAACACAAAGAACAATATTAAAAATAATTTGAGTTGGCTTATGTGTCTGTAGATTATTTCGAATTTCTACTCTCAAGATCCTAATTGAACTAATTAATTTGTCATTCAATTTGTTACTAAGTTTTCTTTCAATATTCTTTACACTAGTTTTCAAAACAACACATTAAAAAAATCAAAACGTTGGCTTTCTCTTTGATGTCCGAAGATGAAGTTAGAAATTCCTCATTTTCTCAAAATGAGACATAAATCAGTCGTTATGAAACCTATTTATATTATTTTATATAAAACTAATTGAATAAAAATAATAAATTGCTTCCAAATAATTATATTTAAAGCATATATTATTTTTTGCATAGTATTATTTCAAATCCTTTTTTAAAGACTTTTCTCGGCAGTTGATAAAAGATAATGAGGTACAAGAGAAATAAGATTGTAAATTGAACTTATAGCTTGACAAATGAGTAATTGCTTTTATGTAATTGATGCGAACGATTACCTAATGCCGAATCAATTTTGTAAGGAATAACTCCACCTGGCCATCTTCTCGCTTCATCCGGAAGAGCATTGCGGTCCTGACAGAAATTAAATCAAACCAGCATATTTGAGAAAAAAATTAACATACTCATAAAATAAATCATACATAAAAACATGCACATGAATAAATTATATGGAAATTTAATTCTCTACCCTCTCAAAAGATATGATTTTCTTATGTTTCGTGAAAAACCTATCCAGTTTTTTTTGTATATTACTAATATAATAGCCCAGATCTGTCTCTCGGTAACGCTCAGACGTCACCTACAATAAAAGTCGCGCCTTAGCACTGCGAGACATTAAACAGCATTATTTCATTGTTAGAGCAAGTAAATTTCAGTAATTTTAAATTTAAAAAAGTAATTGTCGTTCTAATTTCAAATTTAATAACTCTAGTATAGTGAAATAAAATTTTCTATCGATTGATATAAAATTTATCTCGCTATGATCAATAGTTTCCGAGAAATTTTAAATTCTATTAATCATATATTTCAAATTAATTTCCGTTTTTTTAATAGAAAGTAGTAAATTACGTCAGTGGTATATCATGCGCGTGATATAGTTTGGACGTCACGATGCATCTAATTATTTAGTGCAATCGTGATGATATAATTTGATAATATTTTTTGGCAACGCTTTACAAGCAGAGAAGTGCTTTGGTTTGATTTGAATTTCGAAAAAGAATTCCTTTGAAATATTATCTTTTGACTTACATTTGACAAGCTGAGAATTTCATGGTTATTGAATTGTAATAAATTGTTAAATAACCGAAAAGTACTTCACATGGAATGTTGTTTACCAAGAGGTTTTTTGAATAAAGAAATATGTAAATAAAAAAAATCCTGTCATAAAACATATGTTTATTTTATTTGTTTTTAATCAATGTTAAACATTTCTATCGCATATATATCTATTTAAACACGTCAAATTTGACGGGAAATCTCTCGAGTGAAGAGGCAACGGTTGATTTTCTAGTTGCTAATAAAGGGTCAAAATACATGTCAGTGAATCAATTCTCTTATTGCTATTACAAAATTATTATTCTCTTATTTCGTTTATTAAATGCGCTTACATTGCTGTCTAAAGGATTTGGAGAAATATTAATCTATTAAAAATCCTGAAATTATCTAGACTTTTGAGGTAATTTACTTGTGCATAACATGTTTACCAAATAAAGGTAAATATATGCAGAGAAATATACTGTCCATCAATCATAAGTTAAGATTTAGCGCTATCGGTTTTTATGTAAATCGTTGTTTTGCAAGGAACGTTGATTTCTTTACCAAACATATTTGTTAAAAAAAAAACGCAATTGTTTTATTCTCGTGAATTGTATTTTTTGCGTTAACTCAAATGTTTTCGAAAAATAAAATGAACAAATAAATAAATATAAATAAATAAAATAAAAAACGAAAGATAATTAATTAAAAAGGATACATTTGAAATAATTTTAAATTTTAAAAAGTTATAAATGAAAAATATGTTTAATATAAGCAAAGGAAATGACTTTTCAGTTATCTTTCGTCAAAGAATTACTTCTTCAAATGCTTCTAAATAACGAAGTCATTTCCGTGACATGGTAGTAACATGACAAACTGCAACTGTCAACTAACATCTAACTGCGTCCTGACTTGTGCTGTGACGTAATACGTGAAGCAGCAAATACAAGATGGCGACGGATTTCGAAATTAAATTAATCGGAGCGTTTAACATGAAGTGTGTGAACATGAATTGACACAAATGCACATGTTTCTGTAGAAACCAAAATTTTTGAAATGGTGATGTGCAGGCAGAAGTTTAGTTGAAAATATGATGAAATTGGACAGAAAAAAAATCCGTCACGCATACACATTTTTAAAAAACAAATAAATTAAGACGAGTCGAGAGAATTCGAGAGTCGAATTCGAGTCGACTCGAAGAATTGTCGAGATTCAAGAGAACAACACATTTTTCGATATTTGTCGAACTCGATATTCGATATTCCTGTTGAACATTTCTATACTATAACAACTTGAGAACTATGAAACTTTGATTTATTGCTGCGAACGTAACGATTTGAAATCAAAGAATGGGCTACAAGTAATCAAAATTTTCAAGTTGTCTATTTTATTTATGTTTCTTAAGTTTAAGTTTGGTTTATTTAATTATACATGGGATTTTTTAATTGAAGAGAGAAATTTTTACCAGTTTAATATTTTTTCATGGTTATTTCGTTGTTTTTTCCTTGTTAATCATCTGTATTTCTATCTTATGCGAGCTGACAAGATGACTCGTTGAGAACTTAATGATTACATCACAGCAAATAATAATGTCTTTTCTTTTTGGAAACTGCTTTGAAAAAAAGCTAATCCATACTATATTTTGTGTTTCCATAAGATAAATTTCAACTCTAAAATGGATTTTTCATCCAATTCTACGATATTCCTTCTGTTCTAATTGAATATCCAAATAATTAATGACACTTTGTAACATGTATTTTAGAATAGCATAATGAATTATTCTGGTTCTTAGATCTTCATTTCAAATTCCTGAACAGCTAATTTCTGTTTTTGAACACCAGATCATTTAGAAGTTTTCATCTGAATACATAAATTAGATAATATTATGTTCATATCGGAATTGTTTAGATTGATTAAGGATAAAAAATAAAATAGACTTTAGAACACTTATATGAATGGAAAAAATTCTAGGGTTCAAGAATTTTTTTTTATTTATCTAAAAAAATCATCTTGCCTTTTTAAATTGTAATTTGATTTGGTAATTTTTCAGTTTATTGTAGTTTTTCTACTCACTGCGAAAGACTAGAAACTGAAAATTTGCATTCCTGTTTCAATGATACAAAACTATTTTTATAGATGCTAGTAAGTTATTTCTATCATCGCTCACTGTATTATTTGCTTTAATTAATTTAATTAATTCCCGGATTTTTAAATTCTTTCGTACTTGGTCACATGCTATATTGTTATCGAATATACATGGTCTTGAAAAATTAAAAAGAAAGTGTCTTTGGAAGTGGATCAAAAGTTAATTGCAAGATTTAATTCCAACATGCATCGCATTAATTTCCAGAAATCTTAAATAAAAATTTAAAACCACATATGCATGAATGCAACCTCTCCTTTACAATAAAATACTGAATATTGTAATAATAATTTTGATTGCCATTATGTATAAATAGGAGTGAGAGAAAAAAAGAAACATGAAGTGAAAAAAGAGCAAAAGCTGAAGTCAATTTACTTCTGCATTTTCAATGCCTAGGATATCTCCGTGGTAGAGATCTGGGTTCTCCATCGGATGATATGAAGAACCACCTAAGATAAAAGAACAAAAAAGAAGGTTAAAATCCAGATTCAAATGTACAGGGGCATATCAAAAAAGTTCATTTTTCGAGAATGGCTTAAAGCAAGAACAAAATCATACATTTCATTTTACTTTTAGCTTGTGCCTTTTATGAAAATTTTTCATGTGAATGTACACTTGGCGTACGTTCTTAACGCGTAAAATCTAATAATTTATGTTAACTCAGTGGTGACATCTAATTCAAGCTAGTATGAGTGGCAGGATACGTTGTTCTAATTTCTTTACTTCAGTAAAAGGAAAAAGGTAGGTATCATATCTTCCACATATAAAGAAGGTTGTGTGTTTCTAATACAAATTTAAAGTTTTTGCCCAATCTTGAAGAAATTTGGCACAAGGGCTTTTCAAAACAAGAGAAAGATCACTGTCAACTTTTTTTAAAGAACAAAAGTTAATTAAAATTTCAGTTAATTAAAATTTAAGTAAGATTTTGGTGTTTTCCCGCAATATCTTCCGAAGATATTATTTAACAAAAATTATTTTTACACCATCTTAAATTTATAAAATTAGCTTTTCAGTGACAGCACTTTCATTTCCGTACAATTTTTCTCTGATTTTAATAAATTTTTAAAAAATTAATTTTGTACACAAATATACGGGCGAACTAGAATACAGACAAAGAACTGTTTCCAGAACACATTAAAAGAATTCTAAAAGAACAACAAAAAATAAGTTCAAAAGCAGATGATTAAGAATTTATATAAGGAGCAACTATTGATTTGGTTCAATTACTTCATTTTAGCGGGAACTGTTTTGGTTTACTTTTTACTTTTCAAAGAGTGAAAATAGATCACTGTGCTGATAGTTTCTGTCTCACACAACGTTTTGATGCTAAAAAGACCGAGCAACACCGGGTATTCTGCTAGTACTCTATAGAAAAAGAAGTCCCAAAATATAAGGTCTTTCGGCCATTGTACCTGATTTAGATTCCTGCATTCATAGTCCAGTAAACGAAGGAAAAATAGAAAAAAAATGTCGTTGTGATTTTGAAATTTGGCACAGTTAGGTTAGAGTAGTGTCTGAGGGCCGTTCAAATTTACGTAAGCACTGTTTTTTGTATTTTTTGCGCCCCCTCCCCCCTTGTCAACAAAATATAAGCAAATCACCATAAACACCCCTTCTTATAATTACGTAAGCATGCGAACCCACCCCCACCGTTCTTTTTTTTTTTTACAAAACTGTAATAGTAATCTAATTTAAGAATTTTAGGACTTAATTCGAAATAAACTCTAACTCGGCTTAAAATGGAAAAAAAAATGTAAGTTTACAATTTACTTTACAATTCGTTTAAACTTACAAAAATCAGGTTAATGTCTTTGCCAAATTTAGCTTTTTTTTTTTTCAAAGTTAATTTTTTTAAATTATTATTTGTGCAATTACAAGAGATTTTGGAAAAGAGGTGGTTTTAATGCCTTACATGTAAGCATCATCACCCACTCCCCTCCCCTTGTCAGCAAAATAAGCAGATCTGTAAACCCCATCCCCTTAGTGCTTCACTAATATTTATCGGCCCTAAACGTCCTTACTAAAAGTCCACGCCGATGGTGAGTTCGCGGTGGGGTACAGGGGGTTTAAAGGGGCGTTTTCAGTTTTTCTTAAATATCTCAAAAACTATGGGTTCTATCGAAACACACACATTTACAACATTAAACCATGCAATTTCCTGCAAAAAAGTCCTAAATTTTTTTTGTAGCATCAATAGTTTAGAAGATACAAGGGGGATTCAAAAGTGAATATTTCTAAAATTCCTTAATGTAATGGAAAAGTCAATTAAAAGTTCTGAGTTAACAACATTCATAAAAACCTCATGCCTATATCATTCCAGTCGCAATATGCTTTCAATGTCTGTTATGAATTTAATAATGTTTATTATTCTCTTTCTTGAATTTGGATTCTCCAGAACTCTTTGGTAGTTGACTGGACTACGAGTAGAAGGAAACTTGTGAAGGGGAACGGATCTGAGGGGAGGAAGGGAGCATAATTGTTCATCAAATGGGTTTCTCACACACGCCCGTTCCAACACATGCAATACTACCCTTGTATAATTATTATATAGGCATGAGGTTTTTATGAGGGTTGTTGATTCAGCACTTTTTATTAATTTTACCATTACAATAAAGAATTTTAGAAATATTCACTTTTGAATCCCCCTGTATCTTCTAAACTATTAATGATACGAAAAAAACGTAAGACTTTTTTTGTAGGAAATTTCATGTAGTTTAATTTTGTGTTTGAGTCTTTTTTTGTAGAGCCCATAGTTCTCGAGATATTTAAGAAAAATTGAAAATGCCCCCCTATACCCGCCGAGCACCACCAACCGGCGGGGACTTTTAGTATGTCGTTTAGGACACTACCCCCAACAACTGTTCCAAATTTCAAAACTACACCATTTTTTTCTATTCGTCAATTTTTGGCTTTCGTTGACTGGACTATCATATATATAGGCAGAAATGAGTTACAGAATTTACAAATGCGTTTGACAAAGTAATCAATTCACATAAGAAAATTCATTTTTCGAGAATGGTATGAAGCATTTGTATATATGTGGTATAAATCTGCCTTCAAATTTTTTATCCATTTTTAAACTGCCATTTTAATTTTGAACATTTTCATGATAATTTTCTTGTATGTAAAATATTTTTCTCGACTCAAGATAGTCATCTTTCAGTCATCAGAAAATTCGTCCCAGAAAAAAGTGTTTATAAAATTATAATACCATCCAGAGACTGACATTGAGAAAAAAGTTACGATTTTTTTTATTTTGCTTTATTTTATTATTATTTTTGCTTTGTTTTAAAAAGGGGGAAAATAAAAGAAAAACTGTCATTTTTTTCCAATAAATGTAGATCATGTAAGCAGACTGGGAAAAAACCCCATCTGAACATCATTTACTCAATCCTTAATGTTTGTTTCAGATAGGTAATAAATATTTTTAGTCTTTATTTTCTTATTCAGCTGTGAGCTCTGGCTCAAATTAAAAATACTATACTTATATGCTACTCTTTAACTTGTACTTCATCTTGCAAATATATATGCATCCTTTCACAATAAGAAATCTAAAAAGTCTAAAATAAATTTTCATAGAAGTGTACTTTTGTATCTGCATTGAAAACGAATTTGTTTATGACATTTAAAGGAAGTTTTATTTGTGAAAAAAATACTTACATACTGCTGCTAGTAAGGCAAAGAAGATAACAATCTCCATGTTGAACTTCTAAAGAAGTTACGAATTGTTTGGTCTTCTTAGTAAGCAGTCTCAGTGATAAAGGTGCAAGGTTTCTGAAGCAAGAGAAAAAGACCACCTGTTTAATATCGAGACGCAGATAACATGCATCTCAGCCATTTGCATACAGATTTGTTTTAAATAATTCCAAATTTATAAATTAATAGAAAAAATGGATATGGGGTTTATAATAACAATTGCTGAGATAAAATAAATTCCGAGTGCCGTCAGTCTTTCTTTTCAAACCAATGGAAAATAATCACTAAAAATGAATCAGTTGTATGTCTGAAAATTGTTTATATAATTTCAGTTGTTAAATAAGTGATTTATAGAGAGTAAAGTTGATTCGAGAAAGAGAAATTTATTACCTTTGTAAAATTTTTGAAGGAAAAAAATCCTTTCTCAAATACTTCTACTCTCCTCTAAAGTAATTGAATACGGCTCACTATTAATAATATAATAGCTGCAGCCAAAGGGGAGCAGGACAAAGAACTGAACGTAACGCGTCGTGTAGAAAATGGATGTTAACGAAATATTTGTTATTTTCTTTTGCGCCAAAAAATTTTGGCGCAAAAGCAATATGTCAGGGTTAGCTAATTTTATAACTAAATTTTGTGGTCACCTATACTCCGGGGAGTTCATAAGCTGACTGTCGCCAACCCGATGGCACACACGGTGGTGTATTTTGGGGCCCAGCCCGAAGACAGGTCGTACCCCGGTTTTCTGGGGGGTACATGAGCCGCTCGCAATGGGGGGGCTATATTGCGTGAACCTTGAAGTGCCTGATCTATGCTGTCGGCGGTCGGTCTTTCAGGTTTTACCCGGATGCTTTTGCAGGACGGGCTCTATGATCCAGCAATGTAACTGAACGAAGTAATCAG